>PIJE02000933.1:13521-36021 GCA_002895965.2 Coryphaenoides rupestris | reverse complement strand
AAAATAGAGCTGTGTTTCCCCGGGCTGCTGGCAGGTTTCCCCTTCAGTTCCCAGACACAAAAAGCAGTAATAATCACAGGGTCTCAAACACACTCACACACATACACACACACACACACACAGACACACACAAACACACACACACATACTCACAAACACACACATGAGATTGTGCCCACAAACTCACTCACATGCACAACCGAAACACACAGATAGACACCATGCACACGCACACTCACACATACACACACACACACATGAAACATACACACAAACACACACACACATACACACACACACACACACACACACACACACACACACACACACACACACACACACATAAGATTGTGCCCATAAACTTACTCACATGC
The DNA here is from genome assembly GCA_002895965.2 of Coryphaenoides rupestris. Lineage (NCBI taxonomy): Eukaryota > Metazoa > Chordata > Actinopteri > Gadiformes > Macrouridae > Coryphaenoides > Coryphaenoides rupestris. Next base: position 35,647 of record PIJE02000933.1, on the reverse strand, counting down.
ACAACCAAAACACACAGATAGACACCAGACACACACACACACACACACACACACACACACACACACACATACATGAGCGCACGCACACGCACGCACGCACACGCACACACACACACACAAACACACACAAACATGTGATTGCGATGCAAGAAAGTTTAAAAAACAAATGTTTTTTTTCCCTTTTATGTTTTAATGAAAGAGTTTTTGTATCGGGACACACGCTCACCCTGAAGTCAACCCAGAGATCTCTGTGTCCAGCTGGCCGGAACACACAGAGAACCTAACTACACACACACACACAAACACACACACACCCACACACACACACACACACACACACACACACACACACACACACACACACACACACATAACACACACACACACACACCACACACACACACACACACACACACATACCACACACACACACCCCACACACACACACCACACACACACATAAAACACACACACACACACACACACACACAGAAAGAGGTCAGATAAAAGCCTCTCTTTTAACACAAGCAAATATGAAGTGATGGTTTCCAGTGTGTAGCTGTATTGTATCATATCAAGCCGGCCGTGTGAGTGTTTAGATTAATTATGCATGATGGAATGGTGCACACGGATGCCTTGCACATGTGGAGGGTGTGCTGGTATAAATGTGTGCGTTTCAGTGCGATCATAATAAGTAGGCCTGCTAAATGAGCTGTGATGATAATTAACATATGGGTCAGGCCTCTGCATTAAATATGGCAAAAACAATATGGAGCGTATGGCGCTAGACGAATAAGGAGATGCCTCTCAAAACGTATCGCCCCAAATGTTCAAAAATGGCCATCGATAATGCCAGGCTTTGTGACGTTTGTGACAATGCGCCTATCCTGATCCTATCCGTATGAATAGGAAGTGCAGCCTCACAACAGCAGGGTGAGTGAGCGGCTCTACATTAGCTAGATTAGCACGCGTGCAGCAGCAGCAGCTCCCACAGGGACCAAGATAGACCTGAGATCAGCCTCCACCACGTCTGTCAACGCAGTCCCTCTGTCCATCATCACTCTCCTCCTACCACACACACAGGCACAGGCACACGCACACACATACGCACACGGGCACACACACACACACAAACATACACACAAACCTACACTTAAAACCAGACGCAGAAAAACAAAGTCACACTTAAGGGGTTATCTGAGCAGATTCCTCTCGCATGACAGAACATCCTGTAAACATCTCTATCTCATTCTCTCTCTCCCTCTCGCTCTCCCTCTCTCTCTCACCAACATACTAAGGGCACACAGGCTATATTTGCATCTGTGGCAGATGGGTATTGGATGGAGACAGACATGTTTGCACTCATGTGAGACAAATGTGTGTGCACACACACACACACACACATATAGGACTAAACACACACATGTACACATACACACAGAACTAAAAAACACACACACACACACCCACACAAACAACACACACCAACACACAGAGAACCAAAATTACACACACACGCACACACATATATATATATATATATAGAACTAAACACACATACACATACATGCACATCCACAGACACACAAACACACATATAACCAGAAATAGACACACACACACACACAAAGAGACAGCGGTGCGTTGTCACACATGGAGTGTGGTGGAGGACGGTGAGCGCCAGGGGGGGAGCGGGCACATTACCGCCCACCACCATCCCAGAACGCCTGACTCAAACTCAGCTAAAGCACCCCCCTCCCCTCCCCGAGTGTTTCGGGGAGGGGGGTGGGTGTGGGAGAAGATGGTGGATAAATGGATGGAAAGAGGATAAGAGATAGAGTAGAGAGCGAAAAAGAGGAGGAGGAGAAGGAGGAGGAGGAGGAGGAGGAGGAGGGGGGAGGAAAGGAGACAGGAGGAAGAGAGGGAGAGAGGAGAGAAGGAGGAGTTGAACATCTGGGATTGGGGCCAGTGGGAGGTACTAATGAACACACAAGAAGAGCAATACACACACACACACTGATGCAAGCACACATACAAAAACACACACACACACACACACACACACACACACACACACACACATACACACACATATACACTCACTGACATACACTGCACATTCTTCTGTGTTCACCCATTCATCCGCATATTTAACACATGACAGCAACTCCTCCCCACACGATAAGGAGGAGAGGACCCACACCAGCCATGATCGATGACATTGTTGACATTGACATGACAACACCAGCCTCTACCTTCTCTTCCTCTTCCTCCACCACCACACACACGCACACACACACACACCAGCGGTGTTACAGAAGGGTCCAGTGCTTGACATCAGCGCACCGTAGTAAACTCACCCACAGGGAGAACAGTCAGGGGAAGCAAGCCCTCACTGAGCCGTTGGTTCCCAGCTGTCAATCAACTGGTAACCAACGGTTACCGTCAGTTGACTGACACCGACACTAGTTCGAGACGTGGACAATATGGTGTTACATAACATTCTGACTCCTGATGTAATTTCTTGGAAACAATGTGCTTTACAAGAACAGGCCAGGAGCCAGTTAGGTTCTGACCTCATTACATCCTGACAGCCGTGTGCGACCTTAGCGCTTCTGTATCAGTGACGTGCCCCGCCCCGCAGCAGCCAATCAGACTGCAGAATAATAATAATAATGATGACATCACTGTCCACAGCCCATCACTCATGGACCTCTGCACTATTAAAAATGTCTGAGCATCAGTAAAATGTCCAATGCCAAAATTATTTGTCAAAATGATTCTACTGAATAGCATGCGTGCCTGGCGGCCACAAATGTGTCAGAATATAATAATATAGTTCTTTAGTCTTTGTGATAAGAGTACTCGTATGGAGATTCACTGTTGTGATGTCCACAAACTTCATACTGGCCGATTCACCTTTAATCCTAAAATCTCACTTTAGCAATAATCTCAGTTTAAGGAAGTTTCCAAGCAATTACTTTTTTCCATCAAAACAATACTCAGCTGTATGTGTCAATGCTCCATTAGCTATGTGGCAGCACAGAGTATTGCAAAACACTTCAGCTTAACGGTGCGTCTGAATGAGTCTGGTTGGATGGTTGGGCTCATTTGTGATGTAGAGAGCAATAGGGACGGGGAGGAGAGGGGTCAGAGGGGGAGACGGAAGGAAGAGAGGGGGTGGGAGACAAAATTAGAGTAGAGAAAAAATTAGTGAAATACAGAGAGAAAATAAAGGAAGCAAAGAGAAAGGAGAAAAAGGAGGGGGGAAAGGAGAGAAAGAGAGAGAGAGAAAGAGAGAGAGAGAGAGAGAGAGGAGAGAGAGAGAGAGAGAGTTCCTGTGGTTATGGACCTCTGTAATCAGCATGCCAGGCTCCTGATGTCTACATCCACAGACCCAGACAGTCCTCACACACACACACACACACACACACGCACGCATGCACACACACACACCACACACACACACACACACCACGTGCACACACACACATACACACACACACACACACACAAATACATGCACGCAAACACACACACACACACACACGTGCACACACACACACACACAAAGTGAAAGCAAGAGGAAGAGAGAGAATCGTGCATGCACATACCAACCCCCAGCCCCACCCCACTACACACACACACACGCACACACGCACACGCACACACACACACACACATGCAAGACATCAAGACAGATACAGAGTGACATGTCCCATTTCCCACCATATGTTACTAACCCTAACCCTTATTTATTGTTTTTGTTGATGGCCTGAAAAGTCATGCTTGTTAAATTGCCTATTGCTATTAATAGCTGCGCTTACACAATGGCAGATGACGTGTGTGTCTGTGTGCATGTGTATCCAGTCATTAAACGGGACACACACACACACACACACACATATATGCACGTGGCATTAAAACACGGGTCAACGTTTTCTAGCCCACAGCTGAATGTTACTCTGCTGTGAATCTCAACTTGAGCAGAAATGAAATGGTTATCATCATGAGCCACGTCCCATACAACAGGAGAGAAAGAGATGTTATCTACAGAATATATATATATCGAGGTATAACAAGACAATAACTCATAGAATGTCTAAAGTGAAGGCTTTGTCCTATTCTACTGAACACGCAATACTTTAGGGATACTTAAGCCAAGCAGGTGAGCCATCTGATTCAAATTTCAGATCGCAACCATGAAAAGCAAGACCTAAGAATCTTCTAGAAGCACGTGGGACTCGGTGAGGTCAGGACCAAACCAGCAGAGCAGGGAGTAACAAGCTGAGCAAGAACGCTACGTGAGAAAGCTACGAAAGCTACGAAAGCTATGTGTTGCTGGAGGTCTGGGCCCAGGCGCTGAGACTCCAGCGGAAGGGAACAGGCCGGGTGTGTCACTGGAGACACATTGTGGAGGTGGGATATAAAGAGCCAGCATTGATTCCCCGCATCTGCTGCGCACCGCCGCGGGGACTGGCCGCTGTCTCCTTGCACGGGAGGAGGTATGGCAGCGGGCAGCTCTGGTGGTGGCAGGTAATGCACCCAGAATGTGTTCTCAGGTGCTAATGCGCCGATTGCCAGTACTAGAATATATACCGTTCTCCCACCTTGAGGATCATCAACACAATGCTAATATATAGTATAAGATGAGAGATCGAATCTATCATACGCCATTCTGTTCTAAAATGGTCAAAAATTGGTGATCTAAAATAGTAGACTGTCCTATGGAGTCCGGGCATCTGGTAGACACACACACACGCACGCACACACACACACACAGCACACCACACACAGCACACACACACACACACACACATCCCAGCCACACACACAACACACACAACACACAAACACACACACACACACACACCACACACACACACACACATCCCACACACACACACACACCAGCTCACCAAGCATTAAACACAAGCACACACACACACACACACAAGCTAGAAAGTATAGATAATAAAAGAGGAGGCTCAGGTTGTCCTCTTATTTCTGTGCTACTTGAAATCTGGAGAGTGGAGAGGAATCGTTGGAGTTTGATTCATAACTCCACATAAATCCCCCCCCCCCCTCCCCAGGAACTCCTGGCTATAGAGAAAAGCAGCTATTGAGGACCTACAAGAGGACTGTTTCAAAGATGACCTCATCACCAGGAGGCCAAAACACTCTGATCTCTCATGCGTAGGGAGACCAGTCAAAGAGTAAAAAGGACAGAGTGAGAGAGGGAGTGAGAGCGGGAGGGAGAGGTGGGGAGAAAGAAGTGCTTTCTCCTCTGTGACTATGTTCTTCCAGGGTCCCTTTACAACTAACACACACACACACACACACACACACAGCAGAGCATGCAGTCCATCGGGGCTGAACATGAGCAACTGACTAACAAGGCTCAGTCTCAAACGACTTTACCCTACGGCACCTCAACCCGAGGTTTATAATGAACACGCCAACACGATAACTCATCACCACTTGAAGAATTATGTGCAAAAAAAACAATGTTCATCCAATATTCATCAACCGTTTTAAACATACATGAGGAGAGGGAAAAACATGCTGTGTTCAACTCCTGAAAGGAACCAACGATAGCAACAACAATAAGGATAGCAGGGTTCCCTGCAGGTGCTTTGGAGATGGGATATTGGTAGGGCTGGGCGATATGGACATCTTCTATCCCGATATAAGTAATTTCATATCTTCATAATGCTATATGTCAATACATATATCTATATATATATATCTCTGCTACTTCAATATGTAAATATTGGATAAAAAATAACCACATGGTAAAGCCTATTTTGTACACTTCTGTGTGAATTAGATACTTGACAAAAGAAAAGTGGGCCAACTATTTGATTTAGTTTTTAATTACTTAAATGAAAACCATAGCGAGAACATTCTGGTAGGTTCAGAAAAGTCCATGACTGTACTGTAATGCAGCCTTTACAACCAGGAAAAGACAGCACTCATGCCATGTCATGATGTTACAATATCCAAAATCTAAGAGGATATCGAGTGTCATATCACGATATCAATATAATATCTATATATTTCCCAGCCCTAGATAAAGGTTGTGTTACCGTGTCAGTTTATTCTTAATTTCTATTTTCAGAAGCCATGGGCGGCCCATCCTGTGAGACCAGTGTCAACGAGTCCATACCGTTGCTGTCGGTTGGTGTCAGTCTGACTTTGACTCCAGTAGATCAATAAGCAGCATGCCATTCTAAACAGTGCATTACATGACAGGACATAGTGATTCACTACATCAAGTAGTAGGATGATTCGTATCTGTTGGATAATAAATGGATAATTCTTTGACATTTTATTTAGCAAATCTTACTGGTTCAACTGATAAAGGAAGATCCAAAACATCCATTTACATTTACACTGAAATATACAAGTTTCAACCACTCATCCATTGAGTGATGCATATCACACGTGGCATTATTAACCATCGTGAATTCAAATGCAATTATTAAGACATAATCATAATATTGGGACATTATTTCAGCCTTCAGTGTGTGTGTGTGTGTGTGTGTGTGTGTGTGTGTGTGTGTGTGTGTATGTGTGTGTGCGTGTGTGTGTGTGTGTGTGTGTTGTGCTCGCAGATAAGTTGTGATTATCTGGCCTGTGCAGGTGTCTGGATGATAGCACCCAGAGCTCGACCGACTGTCACTGATAATGCTTGAAATCCAAAACAGGACTAAACAAGGTATTTGTGGTCCTTTGGAAGACATCATTTCGTATGGAACAGTCCGCAAATTTAAATTACAAAACAGTTATCTGTACACATTTGATGAAAAGTGAGAATCTAAGCCTGGCTATATAAATAAACCTACAAAGGATACACAAGCCAAGCCTTGCTCAGCTTGTGCCAATTTCCTCCGAGGTGTGTTTTAATGGGGTTTTAATCTACAATATATCCTTCCTCTGAGCCTGCGTTCATGCATTCATTCAGGCCTACAGAATAAAGATAAAAGGGAAAATCACAGATGAGTGGTCTTTCCATTGGCACAGATGATGATTAAGGTTCAAAATGCAAAAGTTTGAGATTTGGTCAAAAATAACAAACATCACATATAGAATAGTAGAATTACATTGACCCACCTGAATTAGCAGTTTTTTTCATGGTGCAGGGAACTTACGGTAACAACTTCAGCAGTAAACAGTGCGGTCCTGGGGGAGAAAAAACCTAGAAAGTAATTGGTGATGGCGGCGGACACCTCGGTGCTCTTGTGCGTAAAAGCGCGCAAATTATGTCGTCGCGTGTCCAACACTCTACTTGGCACACAGCAGAAAGCGTCGCGTGACGGAGCGCACGAGCGGCACACGTGGACTGTGATGGGCTGTTTTCACCCGCCAATCCTATAGCTGCGTTTTCCGAGAATGACGTCATCAGAGGATTTTTTTTTTCCTTCTAATTGTTATTATTACTATTTTTAGAGATGAGGATGTGGGCAGTCTATTAGGCCAGTGGTTCTCACACAATGTTTTTTCTAATCCACCCCCCTCTCCAGTTTTAATTGTAACTTGAAAGTACCCCTTTAAAGTTACATATATGAAGTGATATTTGGAAGACTGAAGATTCGGGGTCGCGAGATGATTTTCAGAATCCTCTGAAATGTACTTTTTCGTCTGGCTTAACACCACAAGAGGGCGCCAATGCAAAGTAGACGGACATCCGTGTGTACAGACGGTGCTGCAGCAATGCTGGGGAAAAAGAAAAGGACTAAAAGCAAGACAAGTGGCGCCCCACGTAAACTTTACGCACTGTATCGTCCACAGAGAAGCTCTTGCGAGTAAAACGCTCGACCCAGAGCTTAAACGTGTTCTTGAGACTGCGATAAAAATGGTCAACTACTTAAAATCACTCTCTGCAACGAACTGGGATCGGAGCACCAGGGCCTGCTGTTCCACACAGACGTCAGGTGGCTTTCGCGGGGAAATGTTCTCAGCCGCCTGTATGAACTGCGGGACGAGGTGCGCTTATTTCTGATGGAGCCCATGGGTCCCAGCTCGCTGACCACCTGACTGACCCTGACTGGTTAACAAGGCTAGCGTATTTGTCTTGCATAATTTGACAGACTGAAAGGACTTAACTTGTCATTGCAAGGTGAAGACACAACCATCATGTCGCTGAATGATACAATCCGCGCATTCAAGAGGAAAGTGGATTGCTGGACTGCGCAAGTTGAAATCGGCAGGATTGATGTATTTCCTGAGCTCCAGGAATTCATGGAGGAGTGTTAACACTGTGAAGAAGTCTATCACTACCCACCTTCAAGCCCTCCTGGAACACGTTAACAAGTATTTCCCCGAGGAAACAGCTCCGGAAAAATATGACTGGATGAGATCACCCATTCACTGAAACGACCGCAAGTCATCTGTCATCCGACATGGAGGACACACTGGTTGAACTGACCGCACCTTAAAGACCGCTTTTAATTCAAAGACGCTTGCTGAGTTCTGGATTTCAGTGGAGAGAGAATATCCACAGCTATCCAAGGCCGTGATGGACGTACTGAGGCCGTTTGGCTCTACATAGCTGTGAGAAAAGACATTCTCGGCACTGACATGTATTAAAAAGAAGTACAGATCGCGTCTAAACGTGGAGGATGATGTCCGAGTGGCTCCAAAATTAAACCCAGAATTGACTGCTGTGCTCCACGCATAGTGCTCACTGCTCACCCATCTCATTAGGTGACATTAGCAGCCTAATTCCCAAAATGTAAATTTGCACCGCAACAATATTCACATTCAGTGCTAGAGTTTATGGCTATGGCTTTGTTCTGTGTAATACTGAGTTCTGTTACATTGACTGACGTATTCTGCTTTTATCTTATAGTAAATTGTTATATGTAAAATCATATCATGGTTGTCAGGCTGTTCTGTTCTTTTGTGTTGTCATTATGCCCGGGTTTGGATACGCCTATTAGTGCGTGCGTCCTGTGCGCACGTTTTCTTATGTTTCAGTCACCTCCGGGGATAGTGGGGGTCGCCAGTATCTGGCACCGTTATTTGAAAAGTTTTGGAACCCCTGTAATAAACCACAGCAAACAATAAATAGTGACCTCCTCTTTGGACTCCTCCTCCTCCCGGCTCTCCTTTCTGCGAGCCACAGCTCCACACTCTTGACCTCAAAGAGGGCACAGAAAACGTTCTTGCCACGGGGCCCAATGTGTTGGCTGTTGACAGTGATGGGAAGTAACCAAGTACAAATACTTTGTTAATGTATTTAAGTAGATTTTTCAGGTATCTGTACTTTACTTGTTGTTATGTGTGGGCACATTGTCTGTGCCCACAAACAGTACTGTCTGTTTGGGGGTTTGTGCCAGGGCTTACACTCACACATACATTATAGATAGGCACGCACGCACGCACGCACGCACACACACACACACACACACACACACACACAACACACACACACACACACACACACACACACACACACACACACACACACACACACACACACACACCACACACACACACACACACACACACACACATACTGTTGTGTCCTTGTCTGCTGTGTGGTGTTTTGTGTTCACCTAATTACTCCCTATGACTTACAGCTGGGCTCTCACCTCCTAGGTGCTGATTGCACCTCAACCTCAATAAGAAGACCAAGCACACATTGTTCAAGGCTCACCAACCTGCTGACCTACCTGCACACAGTCATTTATAATCATAAATGTCATTAGAAATGTGTTAAGACTGCAGGTTTGGCGAATCACGCGCACTGCTGCGGGTGCACGCGCTTTACTTCCGCTCCCATGGTAACGAATGGCGCGGTTCACACTGCGTCCCTGTGCGCAATCTCATAGAAATACATTGTATATGCACAATATCTGCATCATATTCAGTTAAATTAAGTTAAATCCAGTCATACATTTTGCATACAACCAAAACAACATTCTAATAATAATCATTATTATTATTATTATTATTATTATTAACATTCTATATAGTTTAGATATTTGTTTTAATCACATTAAAGTGTGATCATAGCATCAATATCAATCAATTCCCGCGTCTGGTAACATGGGAGTGGAAGTAAAGTACGCGTGCGCAGCTGTACGCGTGCGCTTTGCGCGTCAGGTGGGTTCAGTCCGCGCGCACGAAAGCGTCCGTCCGCGTCTGGTGGGTTTCGTGCGTAAGAAGTCCCGCATGTCCAGGATGTCAGTAGAATCAACGACTGATGCCACTTTTTTTTTTTACTTGTACTTTTACTTTTACTTCCAATACTTAAGTACATTTAATATCAGAAAATTACTTTTGATACTTAAGTACAGTAAATATCAGATACTTTAAGACTTTTACTCAAGTACATTTCTAAAAGGTGACTTTAACTTCTACTAAAGTAATTTTCTGGTAAGATACTTGTACTTTTACTCAAGTATCACTTTCAAGTACTTTATACAACTCAACTATACGACTGCCTGTTTTCTTTTTGTAATTATATGGAACATCTCTGCTGGTACTCGCCCTCCCAAAACTGGTAAATATAAAAAAAAAAACCTTGTTTCTAAAGGAAACGACTTCTGTTCATCTGTTTCCACATAATGTACCCTGTGATGTGTGACACGAGTCAAACTGTTTTTCTGTGATCACTGATGGTTACGTTATATGGGGGCTCGTGCCAAAGTTTTTTTTGGTTGACAATAAAAGAACGTTAGATAATGTTTTTTCCATGGTGTTAGGGTGCTTATATTATTTGGTTAACGTAAATCCACGGGTTAAATGCGGTTGACAGTTTGCGTGTAGCCCATGTTTTAGACCCTTTGTAAGGTGGGGGTTGAGGTGAGACCCAGGCGCACAGCAAAGGAGGAGGCGTAGAATAAAGTTCAAGCCCAACAGGCGGTTTAATCCAACAGAATCTTTCCACATAAATAAACGGAATCCGAGGTGGAATGGGATCCGGGGTGGATGGCTCTGTTGGTGGGCTTGAACCCGGCAGGAGGGTCCGGGATTCTGGAGGGGTGAGAAAAACGGGGTGAGAGTAACAAAAACCGAGCGCAACCACGGAGTAACGTTGAGTCGGCTAGCACAACTACTATAGGATGGTGGCGTATACATTACCACCTGTAGTTTTAGGGGACGATCTGGCGCCGAGTGGCGCGCCGGCCAGGCCTTTGTAGTGCGGGCGGTGATTGCCGATCCGGAGCAGGTGCCGTGATTGGTAATGGGACCCCGGTGCGGGAAATCGCGCTGGGTGCCGCGTCAGCGCCGCTCCACCGTGGCGCCTGCGCCGACGTGCCGGGAACCTCCGACTCCGCCAGGTGGGAGGAGCCTGCCGAGAGGACAGGGCCGGCGGAGGATGGGGAACGCGAACGCCCGGCTGCCGGGGGGGGAACTCCGGGGAGAAGGAGCGCCGTATGCCCGGACCATGGCGGCGCGCAGGGGAGCGTGCAGGGCACGTAGCGGGAGGCGAGAGGAGCGGGCGTGGAGGCGAGGACGGCCGAGCCGTAACACCCTTCTTGTTAAAAACAATTCCAATAGGGAAGGTTTCCAACCAGCTAGGGCAGCTGGGTTATTTTATACATAGCCCTTCCTTCGCCTGGTAGGCCGCCAGATACTGGTCGGGGTGTTAGGAGACCCTGTCGGGAGGCAACTCCGAGGCCGGTGCGTGCCAGAAGTTACTTATATCGGGGTAAATAGTGAGGGATGGAAACATTCAAGGGATGGGTTTTAGTTTGTGTCGGAAAACACACAATAATTGTTGATCTCGAGTGTTTGATCTGTGGATGTTTTGAGTAACGTTAATCATTGAGTGCGCCAGGAGGATGCTTTGCGCATTTATGATGTCACTGGATCAGTTTTACGCGCAGGTAGGGTTGTGCGTTGTAGTTCCTTGTACTTGGTCGGTGGATAATCAAGGGTATAACCTGGTTGGGTTGACACGGGAGGTATGTCCTCATTGTCGTTGCTGTAGGTTTGATATCATTTAAGTATGTTCCTTTTATAGTAATCGAGTCTTGATTGGTCTGGTTCGCGTTGTCTTGTAGGGGCACGCGAGGGTCCTTGTTATTTGGTGGATGTGCAACTGCGGCTGTACATGGTGTAATGTAAAAGGGTGTTACATTAAATATCTGTGAAACATTACAATAGTGAAACAGTGATCATAGTTGTTAGAAACAGGCTGTGCAGGCTGTTTTGGTGAAGCCATTTGTTTTTTTTGTTCTCGTTCAGGGAAGCTTAATTGTTTTGTTTTCCTTATTACCTTGTCTGCTTTGGTGCAAGTAAACTGGAGCAATTATGCCGTTTAACTTGGAGGATTTTGTAGATAAACCAACTGTTGCCAAGTTGAGTGCATGTTCTAAAGGTGACAGACAAAGGTTCCGTACATTCGGAAAGAGCAATTCACAGACGTATGTGGAATTCGCTCGTGAGAAGGAGGTGCTATTTGACCATTGGTGTGCGTCGGAGAAAGTTGACAGTTGGAAGAAAATTCGAGATCTCGTTCTTCTTGAGGAATTTAAGGCTTATTGTTTACCTGACAGTATTGCCATGTATCAATGAGCAGAAAGTAACTAAGTGTTGGGAAGCGGCAGTTCTCGCTGATCAGTTTGTATTAACACACAAGATATCTTTCGATAAACCCAGCTATCCCGTGCGTAATGGGGAGGGCAGGCCAAAAGGGAGCTTTGCTGACAAATCCATAGTCCCTAGTGGTGGTGATGCTTTTCTCAAAAATGTGAAATGCATGCCAGATACTGTACATGCATATTGGCTCTTGGGCCTCCTCACCCTCCACGTGCTGCGTCTTTCTTGTATTGTATATTCTGAAAGAATGAAACACAAGTTAATGTACATTTAATGTTTACAATTTCAAACAGGCAGTACGGCCTGTAGCCTATAAGTACATTGAGACGGTGAGAGAAAGTCATACATCAAGCGCTCACCGTTCACACGTGACAAACAGAAGTGAACAAGTCTGTGAGAGAGTCAGAGGTCTGGATGCTTGTTATATGCTGATCCATCTCTCCTTGCTCCTGTCACACAGCATTGCACAGGGAAACGTTTAAAAACACTTTTAAAAAGTGTATTTTTTTTGTGCCATTAATATTGGTTATATTCCGCCTTAATGACACTTTCAATTTCAAGAGGGTACTTTGGTTAAAAGGATAACATTTGTAAAAAAATAGTTTGAGAACCACTGTACTACAGTAAATGACCACCATTGTAGCTTAAGTATGGGAGAAAGTAGAAAGGAATATTTCCATTTCTCAGACCCGTGCAGGAATGAATTTTCTGTTAAATGTATGTTACAATAAAAAGGATGCTCTTATGTTTTTTTAACGTAAAAAAATGTGCCTTGGCTCAAACGTTGAAAAACACTGTAGCAGATTCCTGTTCGTCAGGGAGTGTTCTGCATATTGTTCTATGTATTTATTTATTTATTCACGTTGGTGATTGGTATTATTTGGATATTTTGATTTGGGATGTAGTGAGATATGAATTATTTTTGGAAATATTGCTTAAGGAAATGTGTATATTTAATGTAGTTTTATGTATAGACTTTACCCCTTGTAATGGTTTGGCTCAAGACTGGTTTCCAACAGTATCATTCGTGTGATTTCTTAAGGCCTATGGAGAGGCGAAGTCACCCATCTACAATGTAGGCGACAAATAGACCTTGTTTTTTCGATGCACTTTGTTTTTGTTGTTCTTAGGCTTATGCAGTTGCCTCTTCAGGAAGTCTTCAGGAAGTCGCAGTGCAGCCTCTCTTGCGCGAGCTGCTTCTTGGTTCTGTCCAGCTTGATCCTGCCACACAGCATCGCACAGGGAAACGTTTAAAAACTTGTGGTATTAAGATTGGTTGTATTCCACCTTATTGACTTTCAAGTTCAAGAGGGTACTTTGGTTAAAAGGATAACATTCGTAAAAAATAGTTTGAGAACCACTGTACTTCAGTAAATGACCACCATTGTAGCTTAAGAACAGGATAAAGTAGAAATGTAGAACTCAGAATCTCTCTCTGAGTTTATGTATACCTGAGGGTATCGGGGTCATAGGCCTGCCGGGCGAGCCTGTCCTTCTCCCGGGTAAGATTGCAGATGTGACTCTTGAGCAGGCGGATTTCCTCCAAGTCCTGGTTGCGCTGGACACTGCAATTGTCCAGGATGGTCTGCTGAGTCTTGATCTTATCGGGCAGAGGCCTCATTTCCTTCTTGAGGCGACAGCTTAGAATCCAGGATGTCTCTCTGGATGTTTGCCTGTGGTGAGGGGTTAGAGTGATGTTTATTGAATGGACGGGCAGAATCTTTAGGTTTTGTACAGTGGAGACTGGTGTCGTATGAGCGCCTGGGACGTGTGGTCTGTGGGGTGAGTATGGGGAGGTGTGTAGAGTGGTTTGGGGTCTTTATAATTGTGATTTTCTGGGGATCGGTTGAGATATATGTTGTGTTGGGGATGGACGAAGGAATCTTTTTTAGTTTTGGTACGGGTGGGTGAGCTGGGTGCTTTGCTTTGGTCTGTTTGTGACAAGGTATTGCAACTTGTGTCAAAATCTATTGTTAAGAGACTAGCTTTGGTTGTGTCCAGTTCCCCTCTAACCCTTCCCCCCACCTTCATTCTCTCATTAGGGTTCTTCCAGGGCTGTTACGGTTAGGGTTAGGGTTAGGGTTAGGGTTAGGGTTAGGGTTCTTCCAGGGTTAGGGTTAGAGTTTAAGTTTAGGTTTAAGTTTAAGTTAGGGTTGAGTTTTTTTTTTTTTTTTTTTTTTTTGTTTTTTTTTCTTTTTTAGGGTTAGGGTTAGGGTTAGGGTTAGGGTTAGGGTTAGGGTTAGGGTTAGGGTTAGGGTTAGGGTTAGGGTTAGGGTTATTTTTTTTTTTTTTTTTGTTTTTTTTTCTTTTTTGTTAGGGTTAGGGTTAGGGTTAGGGTTAGGGTTCTTCCAGGGCTAGGGTTAGGGTTAGGGTTAGGGTTAAGTTTGGTTGGGTTCTTCCAGGTGTTGGGAAGATCTTTGCTGCGAGATATTTTCTATTTATGCGTTGTTCTGCCACAATTTCTGCGATGTATTAAGTATATGGCCAACCATGAGGAAGGAGTGTGCAAGACCGGCTCGAACCCTCCCGAGAGCATGATTAGATGCATGCTCCATCCCGTTCAAGTTCTTTAATTGGAGTTTGTTCACTTCATGGTAATTCTTAGTATCCGTCTAGTGGGTGAATTATTGGGAAGGCTTCTGTTGTTTGGGATAGGGGTTGTGTATTGTTGTCGCCCCTAATTATAATAGTGTTTTGTCTAGATGGGCGGAGGGTTAATGATGTCTGCAGTATAAGATTGGTGAGAGGTTGGGTGGTGGGTGAGTTGATCCTGGAGTGTGAATGATTTATGGTGATAATGTGTATTTATCCAGGTATAACGTGGTGTGTGTGGAGGAGGATTGCTATGAGTGCTTAAGGCGTGGGTGTTTTGACGATGTGATCTGAGAGATGGGGTTGTTTGTGATATGTGTTGTCTGTATTTTTGCAGATATATTTAATTATCAGTACTATTCTGTCAATTGTTTGCTTTACATTTACTTAAATGGAGTATTTTTTTTTATTGTTTAGTCGATATTTCAAACAAGATGAGACTTTGGTCTTGCCTTTCTACATGAATTAATTCCTATGTTAATTATTGTTTTTATTTTATTATTATGTATGAATGCTGAATTGTGTTTCTAAGTGACTTTATTGAGGTCGTGGTTTAACTTTATATTTCTGTATTAATGGTGTTTTGTATGTTGTTAAGTGGATATTATGTTATTATCATTTTTTGGTTTTTCTCATTAAAATGTGTCTCTTCAATTGGTTTTTGTTAGTCTGCTGGAGATTCGTTGCATCGTTTCACGTGGTTAAGCGGTGTTGTCGTGATGATTTTATAGATATTATTTTGTTTAGAAAGGTTTGACGTTAATATTTTTGGTTTTTTATTATAATGTATACTATTTATCGCGATTTTTGGAGCGAATCTTGTAATACATCCATATGTTGCAGCATATTTCAAAACAAGATGAGACGGCTGCAATCAATGCCTAATGTGTTCGAAGTGCAGGCGGGGGATTTATGTAACATTTTGGTTCTCAATGGCTCAATGTTGTACTGCTGGAGATTTGTTAGCATCGCACAGGGAAGCGTTTATTGGTATTAATATTGGTTATACAGTATTCCGCCTTAATGACACTTTCAATTTCAAGAGAGTACTTTGGTTAAAAGGAAAGTAGTTTGAGAACCACTGCACTACAGAAAATGACCACCAAAGTAGAAAGGAATATTTCTCTCTTTGTGTGTTTATGTACTTGAGGAAATCGGGGTCGTAGGCCTGAAATTGTGGGTAAAGGTATTAAGGGGTTACGGTGGTGAGGTCTTGGCGCCACCTGTTGGCACTGCGGGGCGATCCTGGGCAAGAGTCCTCTCGTACACCATTCTCTTTATCCACTGGGCCAGTTAGAACCTCGCCTTGATCCGCCTCGAGGTGTCTTCTTCCCCGAGATGGCCGCCGGAGCAGGTGAGAGTTGGGCTAGGCGGAGCACAGAGGGAATAACCAGGTCGGCACGGGGTACCGAACAGCAATTCATGGTATTACCACCGGCTTTTTTGTAGCAACTTGATATAATAGTGTCCTTTTTATGGCAAAATGGGGAGTAAATCCTTGTGCCTTACGCCCTGGATGAGTTGTCCGTCGACCACGGTTACCTGCTTGCAGGGCGCTGGTGAGGTTGACGTTCCTCGAAGCTGGGGTGCAGCCCCAAACCTCCCTGCTAGGGGCTCGGCCAGGGGAGGTACGTCGTCTGCAGGGTCAAGGGGGAACATGTCCCCTAGGTTTGTATTCCTCCTCGACCTGGGGATGTTCTCCCTCCTCCCCGTGTGGCTCCTCGCCCAGGGTGGTTCTCGTAACGGCCCTCGCCCTGTCATAGCCCCCTTCTTCTTCCGCCACCGCGGCGCTGGATTCCCCCTCGGAGAGGGGTTCCGTGGATCCTTGGGGGTCCACGTCCTGGAACCCACAGAGGTGGGATGGCAAGCCTGCCGCGGCCTGGGAAGTGGCGGGATTGTCAGACTTGGGGGCGTTCGCTGGCTCCCTGTAGCCAGGCGAAACCATAGTCGGGGCGGAACAAAGTAGGTCCCGACCAATCATACCGGACAGGTAGGTCGGGTACGACCCCAGCGGGGCCTGAGTAGGCTACCCTTGGTGGTCCGCAGTGCAGCATGGTGGTGGGGTACTGGTGAGTCTCCACCGTGGATACACTTTTACCCCCAGCGTGCCTTCCAGGTGGGGCAGCTGGGCGAACTCGGACGGACCAACGTCACCATGCTCCCGGAATCCAAGAGCGCCGTGGTGTTGCGTCCATTTGCGGTGACGGGGGTTGAGGGGGAAGCGCCTCCCTCCTCCGCCCAGCAGGTGGTCATCAGCCCGCATGGTCGTCCGGTGCGGTTCTCGCCAGTAGCCGTGGACATGGGTACATCTCCCAGCTGAGGGCAGTTCCAGGAGATGTGTCCCTCCTCCCCACACTCATAGCACTTCCGGCGGTCCGGGTTGACCAGGGGCCGTCGCCTCTGGATGTCGGCCACTGGCCTTCTAGGCTCAGGGTTTCGTGGGTGGACCGGCCTCCTCCTGCCGATGGCGCTCCTTGGGGCGGGTAGTGGCCTCGGGTTTATTAGGCCTTCCACTTCGAAGTACCCCCTGGGCGGCCTGATATCCCTCCAGTATCTCCACCAGCTGGTCCACGCTCTGGGGGTTAGTCTGGCATGCTAGTTTTTTCCTGGGAGTCGTGTCTCCCCTTACCTCTGACCCTCAGGAAGCTCCGTTTGGTAGGCTTGGCTCCATCGCCTGTGCATGCTGGGTTGCGCTGCTCTTCAGCGCGGTGGTGCATCGCTTGCATGGCTTGTTGTAGAGCCTGCTGCTCTTGGTTATTGGCCATGAGCTGGGCCACCAGTGCTTTGAAATCTGTTGCTTCCATAGCTTCGGGTTGCGGCCGATTTATTAATTTAAGTCTGCATGCGATGCCCGCATTCTCCACCATATGTGACACACTCAAGAGGGGGTAGAGTGTGCACAGGACTGAAATTAATAAAATCAAGGTCCACCACCCAAATCGAGGTACTTCACCCTTTTGTTGTCTTGTTCAGGGGGTAGGGGGGGTGTCCTATGGACCACGGCAAATTCACAGGCAGGAAGAATAGTCGAGGTCCATAAGCAGGGTCGGTACACGTAGACGGGTCCTCAGGGAGAGCGGGATTCGGCGATGGGTCGGGTAGTCAGCCAGGCGGGGTTCGTTCACGGGGCGGGTTTTCAGGCGGTCCAGGGATTCAGCACACAGCAGGGTTCTCCTTCCAAAATGGGTCATACACAATACATCCGTCAGTAGCTTTCTTTTTTTTTTTTTTTTTTATTATCAAAAATCATCTGTTATTTTACATTTTTACACACTATTTACATTATATTTTCCATTTCCCCCGTGATACATTTTTAGCTCATATGTGACTTCTCTTTCTCCATACATTAGGCCCGCCTGAAGGCCCCCCTCTGCCCCTCGGGCCTCCAGACGCTCCCTCCCTCAATCACCAAAATCATCAAAACCGGCCAGACCGCCTGCGGGCTCTCGACCACACCACCAGCCCGCCGACCCCTGCCAACCCATAGAAATCATATTAACCAAAACCATGCCATCCTCCTCTATAAAGTGATAAAACAAAACCGGTTAGGCAGCTTGCAGGCTCTCTACCACACCACCAGCCCACAAGCCCCCACCAAACCATAGAAATCATATAAAACTCAAAAATGGATGTGATTGAGGGACAAACAAACATCACATACCCCTTGAGGCGGCCTGCAGGCTTTTAACCACACTCCCTTCCTGCAAGCCCCTCACTCACCCAGCGAAATCAATTTGCACATTTTGTGAATCGGCAAGCGATGTGCTCAAAATACATTGTGGATAACCTTTGTGACATGTACTTTCAAATATATGCATCATCATCATCATCATCATCATCACCACCACCATCATCGCCTCCGCCGTCATCATCATCATTGTTCATTCCCCCAATACATCGTCCCATCAGTAATAATATTTCACCCAATGCCTTCAAAATCCAATTCCACCTTCCCACTCTCTCCTATGCTAACAAACGTGCTTCCCTCCAAAAATCCCACCTCAAAGTGCTCCTCCTTTATGTACCCATGCAACAAATTGATTTCGCTTTTCATAGTGCTCTTAAATATGTGCCACACATCCCTATGTGTGTGTTCGTAATGGGCCAGGTCCCTTCGCAGCTTGACAGCAAACCTTGCATGGCTCAATGTATAATTTAATAAATCAGTATTACACCCTTTTCCGTCAGTAGCTTTCTAGTAATCATTACTCCCATACTCCTCCCTTGTGTGTGTGACTTCCCTTTTTATATCCCCGTCAATCAACACGTCGCTGGTCTCCCGCTGCGCTGCGTTGACGAGGTCCCGGTGCTCCGCATTGCCTTGAGTGGCATGACGTCACCGGACCTCCGTATTTGGGCATGAGCGTCAGGATCGGGAAGGGTACATATCTGTCATTCCTCACCTCTCCTCTCTGGTGCCTCTGCCGGCTGCCACACAATATATATTGTGACACACTCTGGGGTTGTGATGAGTGTGTACAGGACTGAAAACAATAATTCAAAGGTCCACACCAGTATTTATAGGGAATATGTATTTTATTGACTGTAATGGGGAGGGAAATATAATATTACTATCAGTACCGAGTCCGTAATCCAAGAGAGTCATCGTAGTCCATAAGCAGGGGGGTTATCAAGTAGTCTCATACGGTCCAGGGCAAGGCAGGCGGGAGGGTAGTCAGGCAGGCAAGTGTCATCCACAAAACAGTATGGGGGGCCGAATGGGGAATTTCGGCCCCCCATACTGTTTCCAAAGCTCTCCTCCTCCTCAGTGGCCGGCTGCCACATACCCTCCCCCTCAGCTCTGACCAGGAGGGAGGGGCGGCCCAGCCCCTCAAGGCATCTCTCCTGCCACCTGGGGCTCCACCAGTGGGGCCACGTCAACGGCGGGGCCCGGGGTGAACCTGTCCCCCAGGTCGGCCCCCTCCCCGCCCCCTATCTATCCTCCCCTTGCCGAGTGGTCCCCTCCTTGAACGGCCCGCTCTGGTCATTCTCCAGGCGGCTCTGGAGCAGGTACTTCTTGTACTGCACCCCCTTCCGGCTCATCTGCACCTCCTCTCGGTTCGCCCGTGGCACCTCCTCTCGGTTCGCCCGTGGCACCTCCTCTCGGGTCGCCCGCGGAACCTCCTCTCGGGTCGCCCGCGGCACCGCCTCTCGGGTCGCCCGTGGCACCGCCTCCCGGGTCGTCTGCTGCCCCGCCTCACGGGTCATCCGCTGCACCTCCTCCCGGGTCGTCCGCTGCACCGCCTCCCGGGTCGTTTGTGGCACCTCGCCCTCTCCGGACCCAGCCCTCGAAGGCTCCGTCGAGACCGGACCCCTCTCAACCAAGGCCTCTCCTTGGCCGGCCTCCCTCTGCTCCGCCTGGTTGCGGTGCTCATCTGCCTGCGCCCTCAGCTTGGCGTTGAGCTTCTCCAGGCGCCTGCACTCTGCGTCAGTCTGCGCCCGGGCCTCGGCCTCCCTTTGCTCCGCCTGCTTGTGGTGCGCGACTGCCTGCACCCTCAGCTTGGCGTTGAGCTTCTCCTGGCGCCTGCGCTCTGCGTCAGTCTGCGCCCGGGCCTCGGCCTCCCTATCATACATCCTCCTGATCCATCCAACCATCCTATGCCCGAAGCCCATTGTTCCCAACACCCTGTATAAATAATTGTGATCTACCCTGTCAAATGCCTTGTTTAAATCCAAACTTATGACTATCCCCCCCTTCCCTCCCTTCATGTGTTCCATTGTGTCTCTTATGCTGCTTGTTGTGTCCGCTATGTCCCTGCCCGGTATGCTGTATGCTTGTGTGCTCCCCACTACCGTCCCTATTACCCTCTTCACCCTGTTTGCCAACACCCGTGCTAGTATTTTGTAATCCCCATTTAGCATGCTTAGTGGCCTATAGTTTTCTAATCTATCTCTAGCCCCCTTCTTGTGTATTATTGTGATTAGTCCTGTTACCATGCCCTCCGGTATCTGCCCCTCCTCTTCTATCCATTTAAATAACCTACCTAACACTGGCACTAATTCTTCCTTAAATTCTATATAAAATTCCCCTATTATCCCATCTATTCCTGGACTTTTATTTCTTGCTAACCCCCTTATCGCTTCATCTATCTCCTCCATCTGTATCTCTCCTTCACATCCTTCCTTGTCTTCCTCCCTCAACCTCGCTCCTACCTTCTCCAGCACTTCCCTTATGCTTCCTTCATCCGTCTCTTCCTTTCTAAATAAATCCTTATAGAATCCCTCTACCCTCTCAACTATTCCCACAAAATCCTTGATCTTTTCCCCTCCCTTCCCTTCTACCTGCTCTAAATTGCTATTCCTCTGTCTGCTCTTCTCTAACCCTAGGAAGTACTTAGTGCACTTCTCTCCCTCTACTATATATCTGGCCCTACTCCTCACTATTACCCCCATACACTTCTTGTGTTCTATCTTCTTTAATTCTTCCTTTATCCTGATGTAATTTCCTACATCATACCCCTCCTCCCCATCTGCCCTCCCGGCCTCTCTCTCTAACGCTACCCTCAGCCTTCTTTCTCTCTCTCTTTCTACCCTATTCTTCCCTCTACTATAGCCTAAGCTCACTCTTTTTATCTCCTCTTTCAAGTCCTCCCACCACCTCCCCATATCTTCCTCATGCTCACACTCTTCCTTCCTTCTCTCTATGCATTCCTTTATCTTCCTTTTATACTTTTCATCATTCAACAACATCCCATTCATACACCACAGGCCTCCACGAGACCGGACCCCTCTCGACCAAGGCCTCTCCTTGGCCGGCCTCCCTCTGCTCCGCCTGGTTGCGGTGCTCATCCGCCTGCGCCATCAGCTCGGCGTTGAGCTTCTCCAGGCGCCTGCGCTCTGCGTCAGTCTGCGCCCGGGCCTCGGCCTCCCTCTGCTCCGCCTGGTTGTGGTGCTCGTCTGCCTGCCCCATCCGCTCGGCGTTGAGCTTAAAATCACCTCAACTATTTACACAGTTAATACAAGTTACAAGGTGAAC
>PIJE02000932.1:185280-201235 GCA_002895965.2 Coryphaenoides rupestris | reverse complement strand
ATCCGTGTTTTTGTGAGTTAGTTAGTGAGTTCGTTCGTTTTTTTTATATCCGTGGTTTTTTTTTCTTTGGGGGTGGGAGTGGGGGGGCTCTTTTTAAGCAGCTGAGGAATGCGCTAAAGCCGGGCTGTGGTGAACGAACGCATGTCGCAGGGTTTTTTGGAAAGAAGAGATTTGGGTGGAGGAGGTGGGAGGAGGACGACGAGGGAGGAGGACGAGGAGGAGGGAGGAGGAGGAAGGAGATTATGTTGGCTTGACCCGTACCTTAAGAAGGAGAACAGAGAGGTTAGGTTAAGTTGCCGTGACGCACACAGACCTGGGGGCCGTGAGGTCGGGCAGCGTTGCATGATGGGTGTTAGTGTTTGTAGTCCTGTTGTCGTGTTAAACCGTCGGACTGTCGGACTACAAACGTGGCCGCGCCGGGTCCGGGGGTCGGGAGTGAGCGAGTGGGGTGGGTGGGGGTGAGAGGGGGGGAGGGTGGTGGGTGGTAGGGTGTGGGGGTGGTGACGGGCGGGCAGCTGAGCCCCGGGTGCTGGGCTGTCCTTGTCTTCTGGTTCAGATTGCAGCTTATTTGGTCAAGCGGTAAATCAATTGACCATGCACTTTGTGTGTTTGTGTTGCATGTCCTGTGTGTGTGTGTGTGTGTGTGTGTGTGTGTGTGTGTGGGTTTATGTGTATTGTGTGTGTGTGTGTGTGTGTGTGTGTGTGTGTGTGCCTGTCTGTGTGTTGTGTGTGTGTGTGTGTGTGTGTGTGTGTGTGTGTGTGTGTGTGTGTGTGTTTGGTGTGTGTGTGTGTGTGTGTGTGTGTGTATGTGTGTGTGTGTGTGTGTGTGTGTGTGTGTGTGTGTGTGTGTGTGTGTGTGTGTGTGTGTGTGTGTGTGTGTGTGTGTGTGTGTGTGTGTGTGTGTGCGCCCGTCCCCGGCCGTCCACCTCCTGTCAGCCGGGGTTTATGTGGACGCTTAAGCGTAACGCGCGCCGAGCTGTATTTCTTTGACAAATCAATACGATCACCGTCTCTCCTTCCTCCTCCCTCCTCCTCCTCCCCCCCCCCCCCTCACCTCCCCTGCCTCCTCCTCCCCCCTGGCCCCTCCCCTGTGCGCTCCCCTCTCATCTCCTTCTGTCTGGGAGAATTGATCCGCACCGATGGAGTGATACGAACCGGAGGATATTAGAGTGATATGCTGTCCTGATCTCCCCCCCCCCCCCTCTCCTCCCCTCTCCTCCCCTCCCAC
Source organism: Coryphaenoides rupestris (assembly GCA_002895965.2). Classification (NCBI taxonomy): domain Eukaryota; kingdom Metazoa; phylum Chordata; class Actinopteri; order Gadiformes; family Macrouridae; genus Coryphaenoides; species Coryphaenoides rupestris. The sequence continues at coordinate 200,007 of PIJE02000932.1, read as the reverse complement.
TCCCCTCTCCTCCTCTCCTCCCCTTCCTCCCTCCCTCCCTCCCTCCCTCCTCCCCTCTCCTCCCCCTCCCTCCCCACCCCTTCTCCATCCGCACTTTTGACTCATAAATAAAATATGTGGCTTTTCTTTTTGTTTCGTCACACCGTTCATTTTAGGGGGGGCGCGGGGTGGTGAGTGTGTGTGCGGTGTGTGTGCGTGTGTGTGTGTGTGTGTGTGTGTGTGTGTGTGTGTGTGTGTGTGTGTGTGTGTGTGTGCGTGTGTGTGGTGATTGCGGGGGTGGAGGGGGTCACACTGATCTGTCGGAGAGAGGGAGAGAGAGAGACAGAGATACAGATACAGAGACAGAGAGACAGACGGAGAGAGAGGGAGAGAGAGACAGAGACAGAGAGAGAGACAGACAGAGATAGAGGGAGAGGCAGAGATACAGAGAGACAGAGAGAGAGAGACAGAGAGAGAGAGAGAGAGAGAGACAGAGATAGAGAGAGAGAGAGACAGAGATACAGAGAGAGAGAGAGACAGAGAGAGAGAGACAGAGACAGAGAGACAGTTTGTACAATTGTACATTTGTAAATCTGCAGTTGTTCATTTGATTTGTTTTGTTTTTGTTTTTATTTACCACTCACTTTGGCAATGTAAATGTACGTTTCCGATGCCAAAAAAGCTCTTTAAATTGAAATTGAATTGAAAATTGAGACAGGGAGAGAGACAGGGAGAGAGACAGAGAGAGACAGGGAGAGAGACAGAGAGAGACAGGGAGAGAGACAGAGAGAGCGACAGAGAGAGACAGAGAGACAGACAGAGAGACAGAGAGAGAGACAGAGAGAGAGAGAGACAGAGAGAGAGAGAGACAGAGAGAGAGACAGAGACAGAGAGAGACATATAGAGAGAGAGAGAGACAGACAGAGCGACAGATACAGAGAGACAGAGAGAGAGGGAGAGAGAGAGAGAGAGAGAGAGAGAGGAGAGAGAGAGAGAGAGACAGAGAGACAGAAGAACAGGACAGAGAGACATAGAGAGAGAGAGAGATAGAGAGAGAGAGAGAGAGAGAGCCAAGAGCTGGGTCGGCTGCCATCACTCACGGCTCTCAGGCGCCCCACAAAATCCCCGGAACTTTTTCCGACAAACGCATTTGTTAGAGCGGACGCGGAGTCACTCTCTAAAGAAATGGCGTTCGAGGAAAATAATGTGAACGTTAAATTATTCAGACTTTTTTTTTTCTTTTTTACTTTTGCTTCACTTTACATCCACCACACACGTCGTCACGCCCTCGCGCTGACGTACGCCACACATTATCTTTAACTTAATCACATACGAATGTAAAAATACATCGTGCTACGTTCAAGTTACTGTATAGTATAGATCATTTTCATCATCATCATCATCATCATCATCATCATCACGGTTCCAAAATTAGCAAGCAGAGGAGACTCAGACGAGGAGGTGAAGTTTCGAAGCGTCTCAACTCTCTCTCTCTCTCTCTCTCTGCCCTCCCGACTGCTGCAGCAGCGTAGGAACCTCGCTTGTGTGTTGCCAACCCGGCACTCTATAACATCAACCGAGAATTAAACGACCGACACACACACACACACACACACACACACACACACACACACACACACCCACGGACGCACGTACACACGCACACACACGCACGCACACACACCGCGGCTTCAATAAAACTATACAGAGAATGTTCGCACCTTGCCGAGAGTTTTATGAGCGAGATGGCGAAAAGGCATTTTTTTTTTTCCACGACTGCACTAGACATATCGTCTGGGTGAACTCACCTTGGCTTGGGCGGAGCGTGGCGTGGCGTGGCGTGGCCCGCGGCCGCCACACACACACACACACACACACACCACACCACGGAGACAGAACCCGCTTTCCTGATGAGCTTATTGAGTCTGTTAGCGTCGGCTGCCTTCACCCAATGCGTTACAGCGATGAGATACAGAGTCTATTAATCATATTTTAAAAGGTTATTTGGCTTTTCTCAGGTTTTATTTAATGTTGTCTATTGGAATCGGAATAGATAGTAGATATACCGATATTAACAGTGCTTGAAGTGGGGGGGAAGATAAGAGGTAACTAGTGAGAACTAGACATGGATGAACGAGAAGCCGATATTGCGACTCCGCATCAGGGCAGCAGCAGCAAGACATTCCCCCCCCCGCACACACCACACACACACACACACACACACACACACACGCACACACACGCACACACACGCACGCACACACACGGTGCCCGGGTCACACGCGGGTACAGAGTCTCGCCCGGGCTTTGGGATATTTCCACATCCGAAAAAAAAAATCTCCCACTCCCACTCTCCCAGAGTCAGGGGGTTGTCGTTTTGTAGTTTCTTTTAGTGTCTCTCTCTCTCTCTCTCTCTCTCTCTCTCTCTCTTTAATTTATGTTTTTACCCACAGTTGCTGCCAGTAACACCCCATTGGTTATGCTTTCATTTTTGTCAAGAAAAAAATGAGAGAGGAAGAGGGAGAGGGAGAGACAGAGAGAGAAGGGAGACAGGGAGAGAGGGAGAGAGAGAGGTAGAGATGGGTAGGGTGGGGGGTTAGAGAGAGAGAGAGAGAGAGAGAGAGGGAGGAAATGAGACAGACAGACAGACAGACAGACAGACTGGTCATGGATAAAATGAGTAACCATAACGGTTAATCACTGTCGGGATTAAGAACGGACTTATCTGTTGACATGTCCTCGCAGACCTTCTGCACAACGGGCAGCTGACGCGAAATCACCAATATCTGGGTGTGTGTGTGTGTCTGTGTGTGTGTGTGTGTGTCCGTGTGTGTGTGTGTCTGTGTGTGTGTGTGTGTGTGTGTGTGTGTGTGTGTGTGCGTACGTCCATGCATGTGTCATTACCATAATCATTCTCATCATCATTATGATCGGCGATCATGCTACACGGGATTGCATCATCGGCGAGGATCATTGCAACCTGCTGCATGAGCTAATTTGGTAACCCTACCCGACCCGACCCGACCCTGCCCTGTCCTGTCCCTCTCTCTCTCTCTCTCTGTCTCTCTCTCTCTCTCTCTCTATCTCTCTCTCCCTCTCTCTCCCTCCCTCCCTCCGTCTCTCTCTCTCTCTCTCTACAAGATTACTCTTCCTATGCTCACGTGACCACCTGCGATTTATCACACCCCGTTCACCTCGTCTGCCTCCCTCCTCTCGCCCTCCTCCCCCCATCCCCTCATCCTCCTCCTCCCTCCCCTTTCTTTAAGAACACCGCGATCCTCTCCATTGCACCCTCCCTCCCTCCCTCCCTCCTCCCTCTCTCCTCCCTCCCTCTCTCCATCCCTCCCTCAATCCCTCGCTCCTTTCCTTCTTTTTTTTTCTCCCTTTCCCCCTCCGGAAGCCCGGAGTCACCCCAGACAGTGGTGAGGAAGGGGGAGGCGGTCACAGACTGGCTGGTGTGACGAGGCACTTAGCGATGCTGCAGGCTGCGAGACGTTAGCCTTTAGCGGTGGCGGGCAGCGAGCTAGAGACTGCTCTCTCTCTCTCTCTCTCTCTCGCTCTCTCTCTCTCGCTCTCTCTCTCCTCCTTCTTGTCCTCTGACAGTATGTGGTGTGGAGAGAGAGAGAGAGAGAGAGAGAGAGAGAGAGAGAGAAAAAGAAAGGACGGAGGTGGGAATAAAGAGACAATAAAATAGCACTCTCGTACTCCCCCCACACCCCCCCCCACACACACACAGAGGAGATCCCTCTCGCGAAGGAGGTGAGGACACAGGAGAGAAGGAGGAGAGAGGACACAGGGGAGAGAAGGGGGGGAAATGAGGAGGAGGAGGAGGAAATAGAGGGGATGATAATACACGGGAGAGGAGGAGAAGGAGGAGTAGGATAAGACACGGGGGAGAAGGAGGAGAGAGGAGGAGCAGAGCAGAAGAAGTCAGCGGAGGGGGAGAAGGCTGTGAAGAAGAAGAGGAGGAGGAGGAGACACAGGAGAGAGGGAAAGTGGGTTCGGGGGGCAGAACACACGAGGGAGGAGTAGGGGGGGGAGGAGGAAGAGGGGGAGGAGGATGAGGAAGAGGATGAGGAGGATGAGGAGGAGGAGGAGGAGGAGGAGGTGGGTAAGGTGCGCTACGGCGCAGCTCCCCTGTTTTCTCTCCGGGATAATTGGAATACCTTCAAACATGGCCGTGCTCCCACCCACCCACTCCCCCCACTCCCCCCTCGCCTCGCCTCGCCTTCTCTCCTCAAGTTCAACCCCCGGCCCGAGATTTTCAATCGGGGGGCGGGGATGGGATTTAAAAATTAATATAATTGTTATTATTTTACCTCGGCGTAACCGCGACGGTGTTATGCCTTCGAAAATAAAAGTCCGGCCTCGTCGGCGGCGGCCGCACTTTGATCGCCATTTTCGCTCGCCGCGCTCCGCTTCCGTCCTTAAATACGGCCGTGTATTTACACAGGGCCCCCCGGAAATCGGACCACCCGGCATTAACAACATTGCAGTCGGTTGATTCTCGGGACAAGCCCGTTTGAAGTCGTCGCCGTCGTCGAGGACTTTGGGTGGGGGGGGGTGGCGGGGAAAGCTAAGTACAGTTAGTTAAGTACATCGCCGCTACGCCCGCGGCTATAGCCGGGGATAGCTCGCGCGCACGCACACACACACACACACACACACACACACACACACACACACACAACGGGATATCTAGGTCATTAAGCAGCACAGTGACACCTTTGTTATTTACCAGTCTGAGTGCTCTGCCACCTCCGTGTAATCGGACTTATTTAAATGTGCTGACTCAGAGAGAAAAGCGCTTTCTTCCTATGCTCTTGTGTGTGTGTGTGTGTGTGTGTTTACCTCTCCTCCCTTTTGTTCAACTCACCGCCTCTCCCTCCCTCTTTCTCCCTTTCTCTCTCTCTCTTCATTTTTCTGCTTACTTACTCATATTTTCCTAAACATCCATTCTCCTGTGTGTGTGTGTGTGTGTGAGGGTGTGCGTGTGTGTGTTTGTTTGCATGTGTGTGTTTGTTCGCGTGCACGTGTGTGTGTGTTTGCGTGCGTGCGCGTGTGTGTGTGTTTGCGTGCCGTGCGTGCGTGTGTGTGTGGTGTTTGCGTGTGTTTGCGTGCGCGCGTGTGTGTGTTTGCGTGCCGTGCGTGCGTGTGTGTGTGTGTGTTTGTTTGCATGTGTGTGTTTGTTCGTGTGCACGTGTGTGTGTGTTTGCGTGCACGCGTGCGTGTGTGTGTGTTTGCGTGCGCGCGTGCGTGTGTGTGTGTTGCGTGCGCGTGTGTGTGTGTGTGTTTGCATGTGTGTGTGTTTGCGTGCGTGTGTGTGTGTGTGTGCGTGCGTGTTGTGTGTGTGTTTGCGTGCGCGCGCGTGTGTCATGTCATGTGGCTGGAATAATAAAAAAGAATGTACAAAGAGAGAGGAAAGGTTGTGTGACACGAAGAAACACACTCGGGGTTTCGCGACGCCTAAACAGAGCGGGCAACTTCTGAGGAATTCCCCGAACCCGTAGAGAAAACACACACAGGGCGGGAAAAAAAAGGTCGACGGCAGGAAGAGAAACAAAGCGATTTTGGTAAAGTACGAGAAATCACAGACGCGCCGTTTTTTCGCGTTGTCGGCGCCGTGAGCTCGCCTGGCACCCGCAATCGCAGGCGTCTTAAACACACACACACGCACGAACACACGCGCGCGCGCACGCATGAAACCACACACACACCGACGGCTTGACCAGAAGTGGTTTACCTTCGATTTCGGTTTTTTTCCCACCACTTCTGGGAAAGAATCACTTCAGAGAAGGCGGAGGAGGTAGATTGAGGAGAATAAGATGGCTCAATACAAGTTATCTTTAATGGCTAGAATCCTGGACAAAAGGGAATGGAAGATATCTGGAGACCGGGGGGTGGTGGTGATGGTGGTGGGTGGTGGGTGGTGGGTGGAGGTGGATGGTGGTGGTGGAGTGAAGTGGAGTGGATGAAAGCAAAGAAGAAGAAGAAGAAGAAGAAGAAGCTGGTATTTGATGTAAAGTGTTGACAGCTGCGTCTGTTGGGCTGGGAGATTGGGTAGGGGATTGTATCTGTGTGTGTGTGTGTGTGTGTGTGTGTGTGTGGACTTTTCTGGACTCACAGGTCAGGCAGCACACACACACACACACACACACACACAAAACCAACACACACACACCCACCAGAACACATTAAACACACATTATACCTCTGGGGTTGACCCTTTGCTTTCTCAGAAAGGTGATATTGTTGTTAAGCCCGGGCGCCCCACTCAATATCGTACAATAGCAATAGAAGGACTGCCTGACAAGCTGTTCTGGCCAGTCAATACACAAAACCTATACAATACACACACACACACACGCACGCACACACGCGCACACACACACACACACACACACACACACGCACACACACACACACACACACACACACACACACACACACACACACACACACATACGCACAATCGATCATAAACACCACGAGGTATATGAACTCATATATGCACGCCTCTTTGTCCCACTGATCCATCCACCTATTACACACACACACACACGCACACACACACACTCAATCACACACACACACACACACACACACACACGCACACACACACGGTCACACTCGCCGGGATAAGTCGATGGGAAATGGATGCGTGTGTTTTGTGGGACCACCTGTTCGTCCTGGAGACAAGACTCGGGGCACAGCAAGGGTTAACTCTCCTCGTGGGGGCAGGGAGCCAGACACTGTGTGTGTGTGTGTGTGTGTGTGTGTGTGTGCGTCAAGTGTGTGTGTGCGTCAAGTGAGTGTGTGTGTGCGCGTGTGTGTTTTGGCACCACCTTGCCTCAAACGTGCCCCCGTGAGTGGCAGACTGGCTCAGGCTGTCCGGCTGGGAGGGAAAAGAGCCCCATTGCTGGACGGCCTCCCTACACACACACACACACACACACACACGCACGCACGCACACACACACACACACACACACACACACCGAGAGCACACCTAATCCCAAGCATGTTCTGCATAGAGAGAGAGAATCCATTTTGCTCCTCCACCACCTGCTCCAGTCTACCTGCTTTCTCGAGCATCTGATGCATTTTGTATTTTATGCGTGTGTGTGTGTGTGTGTGTGTGTGTGTGTGTGTTCAGGAACCTCTCGTGTGTGTGTGTGTGTGTGTGCGTGCGCGCGCGTGTGTGTTCAACGACAACAAAACACAGAACAAGGAATTCCGTGGAATATTTGCGTACGATCCGTGACATCGGCCCACGTGTTTGTCTTATTGTCTTCATCTTCAAGAGTTAAATTGTTAAATCGTGTTTCACATGATACTTCATAATATCCAGACAACTGTATACTCCTGGATATCCTTTGTTCTCGGCTATATATCACTTATTGTTCATGGTGTGTGTGTGTGTGTGTGTGTGTGTGTGTTTGTGCTTTATTTATATATATTTACTTGTCGTGTCGTTGATGCTGACATTTGTGTGTTCCCGGTCTCAATCGAGCGTGATTTTTGTTGACTGGTTGATCGTTGATTTGTTGTATGGTCTTGTCAACTCCGTTTACGTCTTTTGAATTTCTTCTTCTTCTTGTTGTTCTTGTTCTTGTTGTTGTTGACTGTGTTTGTTCGTCTCGTATGTTAGGGTTCCCCTCCACAGCGGAACGGCGGCGGTTCCTCACCAGGGTTTTTAATCCGAACGAAATAAACGTGTATCATCTTTATGTATTATCTATCTTATTATCTGACCTCTGGAGAGTTTGCGGTACATGGATCGCATTTATATCTCGCTTTTACCCAAATCTCTTTACAGTATCGCCTCACATTCACCCATTCATACACCGACGGCGGTGTCGACCATGCAAGGTAACAACCAACACGTCAGGAGCAGGTAGGGTTAGGTGGTGTCTTGCTCAGGGACACCTCCACACTTAGCTAGGAGGAGCAGGTAGGGTTAGGTGGTGTCTTGCTCAGGGACACCTCCACACTTAGCTAGGAGGAGCAGGTAGGGTTAGGTGGTGTCTTGCTCAGGGACACCTCCACACTTAGCTAGGAGGAGCAGGGGGTCGAACCGGCAACCTTCCGTTGACCAGACACCCTCCCTCTTCTGAGAGCAGTATGCCGTATATTGAGTGGGCCAGGGGGTTAGGTGAGGTGTCTTCTCCAGGACACCTACCACACTTAGCTAGGAGGAAGGGGGAGGAGCCCAGGGATCGAACCTCGCGACCTCCTGTTGCCGGACAAACCGCTGCTTATTACCCTCCTGAGGCTAACTGCCGCCCGTGTCGTGTACAAATAACAACGCAATGGAGGTGGACTCCCGTCTTCCTGAGACCGCCACAGCTCATTGGTTGAGATCCTTACGTAACGTTAACGAATAATTGTCCTTCATTGCTGGCGCTTGCGCACCTCGAGATCGAATAATAGCATCTTTCAATCGCAGATTGGGTTACATCATTGGGTTAACCGTGGCTTTTTCCGTACATATATAAGGATCTTATTTTTGTGTGTGTTCACGGGACATGGGTTTGCGTACATACACACACCACACACAGCACACACACACACACACAATTGTCGCACATACAGAACACACACACACACACATGCAACACACATGATCACCGTGCCGCAAGCCAACAGTTGCCGTGCTAATCCCCTGCCTTCGTGCGACGGAGTAAAAACAAGTGCACGTTCTCGTGTGTAGAGGGAAAAAAAAGGCAAATACACAACACACCCCCCCCCCCACCACACCTCGCGCCGAGCGGCCCCCCCCCGAGCCCCGGCCCCACCGTCATCACCTCACGCACAGGCTGAAAAACAGCGGCTCCACCATCAGTAACGCCCGCCACTAAATAATTACCTCCTTAGAGGCAAAGAGAAACAACAGAGAGAGAGAGGGAGGGAGAGAGAGAGAGAGAGAGAGAGAGAGAGAGAGAGAGAAAGAGGAGAGAACAGAGACAGAGAGAAGAGAAGAAACACAGGAGAGAGAGAGAGAGACAGAGAGACAGAAGAGAGAGAAACACAGAGAGAGACAGAGAGACAGAGAGAGAGACAGTGAGAGAGAGAGAGGAGAACAGAGAGAGAGAGAGACAGAGCGACAGAAGAGAGAGACAGAGAGAGAGAGAGGAGAGAGGGACAGAACAGAGAGAAGAGAGAGAGAGAGAGAGAGAGAGAGAGGAGGAGAAAGAGAACCGAGAGAGAGAGAGAGAGGAGGAGGAGGAGGAGGAGAAAAGAAAGGAGGACTCCCCCGCCGCCGTCGCTGCGCTCAACCACCCCTCGCTCTTAAAATAAATTAAATAAATAGAAAACACATTTAAATAAATGTACCCAATAAAAAGAAAAAAAAGAACGCCAGAAAAAAGAAAAAAAAAAAGACTGTTAAAGGGTGCAATAAATTTGGTGGCGCTAATAGGAATGTTGTACATGTTTTACTAAAGGATAATATAATGGCACACTATTATTAGATCACATTAATCACGAGTGTGCCAAAGGCAGTGACAGGCGCTCTGAAAGGATTGAAAACGCTGGAATCGGATAAAATTACCAGCATTGTGGATAAAAGGATTTTACCCCACTAAGAAAGGTAAAAGGGAATGAACGCTTGAAAGAGAGAGCCAACTGAAAATGTGTGTGGTGTGTGTGTGTGTAGTGTGTGTGTGTGTGTGTGTGTGTGTACATATTTTTTGCATTACTGCCGGTGTGTGCCGTGCGTGCGTGTGTGTGTGTGTCATTGCATTCTTGTGCGTAGTGACATGCGCCTAAGTGTTGTGTGTGTGTTGTCTGTAGTGTGTGGTGTGTGTGTGTGTGTGTGTGTGCGAGTGCTTTCACCAATGCTCGTGTGTATTAGCCCGTGGCCATGTAAAACGTGCACATTTGAGCGCTTTTTGCGTGTGTGTGTGCCGTGTGCGTGGCGGTTGTGTGTGTGTGTGTGTGTGCGCGCGCGCGCGGGGCGTCTTAGTGTTACGATATATTAATAATAATAAGGGTATCAAAGTGAAAAAGGGATTAAATTTTAAAAAGTAGAACGAAATGCTGACGCCAGCGCCCCCTGCCATTCCCCCCCCCCGCCCTCCCTCCCTCCTATTCTCGCTGCGACTCCAACGGCAGCGAAAAAGATAAATTAAAAAAAAAGGAAAATCGGCGGGGAATTAAAAACAGATTAAATTGCTGTAGTGACAAGAATGAAAGAATCGGGGAGGGTCGGGGTGTAGGGGGGGGGGGAGATGGAGACAACAGACAGCGACGAAGACGAAGACAGAAGAGAAGACGAAGAACGAAGGCGAAGGTGTCTTCTTGTTGTGGTGTCGGCACTCCGGTGGCGGTGATGGCGGTGATGGCGGGATGGCGGTGATGGCGGTGTGGGGTGGGAGGTGGTGGTGGTGGTGGTGGCGGGGTGGGGTGGGGGGGCTGTTTTGACAAGGGGTTGCCGGGTGGTTGGCAACGGTGATAATGAGTACAATCGTCCCCGCACAGCCGCTATTTTGTTTGCCGACTTGGCTGGAACAAAAGATCAATAATTTGAGCAATCTAATGTTGTCCCCGGTGCTAATGTGGCTCGTCCATCACGTCTGTCACCTCGACCACAGAGATGGCTGATTCCCCTGTTTATTGGAGATCAAATGCAATTATATCCCACGGCTCCTTTAATACAACGGAAGCCCCACCCCCCCCGCCACCGCCCCTATCCCCCTTCCCCCTGCCCCCCACAGCTCCGCCTCACCCCCTCCCCCCCCACCCCTCCCCCCAACACCACAACACACACACACACACCTCCGCCAACGGGCTGGTTAATATGCCAGCGTCTCTCGCGTACATGTGCGACGTACACGTGTGTGTGTGTGTGTGTGTGTGTGTGTGTGTGTGTGTGTGTGTTGTGTGATCTATACGTACGCTCGCAAGCGCCAAAAACGATCACGGCATCGAGCGGACGGGGGGGTGTGGAGGCAAAGGGGGGGGTGGAGAGTTTTTGGGGGGGGGGGTTGTGGGGAAGGCCCGACGATTTCTTGAGCATCAATTTCAATTTGCTTCCTCAGACCTTGCCTCTTTGAAATATGAAGTGTGTCAGCGGTCCGTCCCCCCCCCCACAACACTGAGCGGCAAGCCAACATCTTTCAAGTCGACGCCTCCCTCCTCCTCCTCCTCCTCCTCCTCCGTCTCCTCCTCCGCCACCACCACCGCCACCGCGCAGTCGTGCCGCCGTTTGTGCCGACGTTCCCAGCCTCGACCCTACCCGGCAGACGGCAGACAAGGAAGACAGAAGATCCTCAGCCGACAATAGCCTGGTGAGACCACTTCCACAGCCACCCTGAACTCAATCAGGCCCCCGAGAGGAGAGGAGGAGGAGGAGGAGGAGGAGGAGGAGGAAGAAGAGGAAGGCGGAGGAGGAGGAGGCAGGGAGGAGGAGGAGGAAAAGGTGGTGCTCGGCTATTTCATTTCCATCTCGTTGAAATTCACGTCTAAGGTGCGGCTTGATTTATCCGCCAGGCCGCACACACAATCAAAGCGGAGCTTCCGTTTCCCCCCGGGTGGTGTCGGCGTGGGATTGGACAGGCAGCTGATATCCTTACGACGCTATCGAGACGAGATTCCGACGGGGATTGTGGTTATTGCGCGTCGGCGAAAAGATTTAAAATGTGTAGTTGTTGTTATTATTATTCTGATCTCAGGGCTGCATTACATTACATTAAATTACACAACGCGCTGCAATTTTCTGAATCCCGACAGATTGTTCTTGCCAACTGGAAGGAATAATTAAAAAACGCTGTTAAGCTGAATATTTTTTTTTCCCCTTCCATATGCGAATGAAATCCGGGAAAGAAAAAAAAAAAAGGCAAAGCTGCATTTACGATATTGCGACATTTGATGAATGTTTTGCATAATTAATATTACTCCAGTCGATGCGCTAAGCGTCATCTGTCACCCCGAAATGACAGTGCAGGCCGCCACACTTTACACAGCTCCCGCCCGCGTCACCGGAGAGCCCAAAGCGCGGCGACGCGGGTCGTGCGTTCGATTCCCCCCCCCCCCTGCTGTCCGCGGGCCTACCCGTACGTCCTGTAGCCGCCCCAGGAGAGAGAAACGCCAACGTCTCGCAAACCCTCCGCGACCTTAAAGCGCGCAAAATCTCGCCGATTTCCGTTTTTTTTCCGTTTTTTTCCGTCGCTCTGTCGTTTTGGCGACACACTGTGGCGGAAAGCCTGCAATGCGCTCCAAACGGTGTCGGCAAGGGTCCGAATACGGGAAGGTCCGATACTGGAAGAATACCGCAAATTACCGCGGGGCTTTCAATCAGCGGACCACAGGCTCAGTCAACCGTTGTGTTTTAAACTCGTTCGCCGATAGATTAAGCGACTTTACGAACATTTATTTACCAGGAAAATCCTGTGAGATTACGCACGTTAAGCGACGTCTACTTGATCTCAATAACACCGCCCGTGGCGACACGAACTAAATAGTAATTACGTCTTCCCCTCTTCGCACACACACACACACACCACACACACTCCTGACTTCGACTCGGCGGTGGCAGCGACAGTGAGGCAGTGTTAGGCTCTCTGGAGACTCCGTCGCCTCCTCCTCCCTCCCTCCACTCCCCTCCCTCACTCCTCCCTCCCTTCCCTCCTCCTCCGACGGAGGAAGGAGGTGTGAGGTGTGACCACATGACAGACAAAGGTCAACCTGGCCAGAGCGAGCGCCTCCCACTAAGGTGTCGGCCCGCCCCGCTCGCAGCTAACCTCGGGCTGAGCAGAAGGACGGAGCCCGGGAGGAGAGGAGAGGAGAGGAAGAGGAGAGGAGAGGAGAGAGAGGAGAGGGAAGAGAGATGGAATGAGGAGGAAAAAGGGAGAGGGCAATTGAGATGGATGGAAGGGAGGAGAGGAAGAAGGAGAGGAGACGAGAGGGATGGATGGATGGAAAGAGAGGCAATGGAGGGAGGAGGAGAGGAAGGAGAGGAGAGGAGAGTGAGGAAGGAGAGAGAAGGAGAGGAGAGGAGACGAGAGGGTGAATGGAGCGATGGATGGAAAGGAGGAAAGGAAGAGTAGAAGGAGAGGGCAGGAGAGGAGAGAGAACCAGAGGGAGAGGGAGGAGGAAGGAAGTTACAAAGAGACTGGCAAGGAAAGGAATTAACCCGAAGGGCAGAGCAACGAGAGAGAGGAGAAGAGAGAGAGAGAGAGAGAGAGAGAGAGAGAGAGAGAAGAGAGAGAGGAGAAAGACAGGGAGTGAGAGAGAGGGATGGAGAAAGGGAGAGAGAGAGAGAGAGAGAGAGAAGAGAGAGAGAAGAGAGAGAGAAGAGAGAGAGAGAGAGAGAAGAGAGAGAGAAGAGGCACCTCGGCGGCGGCGGTGCCCGGTGGTGGCGCTGGTGCAAACCGGGTAAACTGGGTCCCAGGACTTGGCAAGCCAGAGTAAATAAACGCTCTTGACATAAGGCAAACAAAAGGGATGGGGGGCCCAGCGTGGCACACACTCTGATCCTGAAAGGCTGGCTCTCCCCCCGAAGGTTCCTCCCGCCCTACTCCCCGTCCTCCCTCCCTCCCTGCATGGTGCTGCCCAGACACCATAAACGAGGCACCGCAAGGCAGTTTAAACACAACGCTTTAAAAAGGTTCACACACACACAACACACACACGACACACACACACACGCGCACACCACACAACACACACACCACACACACACACACATGATAAATACCTTTTTTCTATCTCCTGGGGTGTGTGTTGTGTGTGGTGTGTGTGTGTGTGTGTGTGTGTGTGTGTGTGGATTGTGGTGTGTGTGGTGGGTGGTGTGTGTGTGTGTTGGTGTGTGTGTGTGTGTGTGTGTGTGTTGGGTGAGGAGAAGGGAGGGATAATGTGTTTGTTGTCGTTATTCGAACCCGTATAAAACAATATCGATCTTGCTGGTCCTAATATGGGCGCCGTTTTGTATTGTTTTTCGGCGGAGAAATGTAATCTCGAGGAAACAAAAGAGCCCGCGCGACATTAATGGGCAAATTATTTCGCATGGGATTCATCATTGTCTTTCTTTATTGTTCTTCCATTCTTTCTTTTTTTTCCACGTTGTCGTCATCAAATAAAAAATAAAAAAGAGCAGTGGAGAACAATAATAATGTTGATGTGACGTTGAACAGAACATTGTGTAAATTCTTCTGAGTTTACACATTTCATGTCTGTCATCTGCATTTACACCCACAGAGGACATGTAGAATTATATAGATAAATGTAATAATATATATATATATACAAGTATATATATATATATATATACTGTATAATACAGGTTGTTTTCTTCAAGAGGGAAAACTTTTTTCTTTTTGGTTCATCTCTGTGGACCCATCCTTGATCTGTGCACAACAAAACTAACAAAATATAACAAACCGGACGTCCGTCTGGGCTGAGCCACTTCCTCTGTCCTCACTACGACCAACCAGTACCTCACCCACAACACACACCACCACCAGAAGAACCACCAACTAAAAGCACCACCACCACCAGAAGAAGCACCGCTACAAGCACCACCACCAACCACCACCAGAAGAACGCACCACGAACAGCACACCACACAACCAGAAGAACCCCCACTAACACACCAACACACCAGAAGAACCACCACTAACAGACCACCCACCATCAAAAGAACCACCACTAACAGCACCAACACAACCAGAGGGAACCACCACTAACAGCACCACCACACCAGAAAGAACCACCACTAAACAGCACCACCACACCAGAAGAACACCC
>PIJE02000932.1:178004-185255 GCA_002895965.2 Coryphaenoides rupestris | reverse complement strand
TCAGGGTCTTTTCCCGGTCGATAAAGGAGACCGAGAGACGAGACAGACAAAGAGCCAGCGATAGATGCAAGCCCCCTTGTTTGGTGGTTGGTGATGGTTGGCGGGTGGCGGTGATGGGGTGGTGGTGGTGGCGGTGGTGGTGGTGGTGGTGGCGGTGGTGGTGGCGGTGGTGGTGGCGGTGGTGGTGGGTGGGGTGGGGGGGCTGTTTGGACAGGGGTCTGCCGGGGTGGTTGGCACGGTGATAATGAGTCACATCGTCCCCGCACAGCCGCTATTTTGTTGCCGACTTGGCTGGCAAACAAAAGATCAATAATTTTGAGCAAATCTAATGTTGTCCCCGGTGCTAATGTGCTCGTCCATCACGTCTGTCACCTCGACCACAGAGATGGACTGATTCCCTGTTTATTTGGAGATCAAATGCAATTATATCCCACGGCTCTAATAACAACGGAAGCCCCCCCCCCACCCTCTCCCCCTCCCTCCCCCCCTCCCCTCCCCTCTCCCCCCTCCTCCCAACAGCACAGCACAGCCACTCAGCCCAGAACGACGTCACATTCTCAACACCACCGCAATATCAGCTGCTGACATGTGCCACGTACACGTGTGTGTGTGTGTGTGTGTGTGTGTGTGTGTGTGTGTGTGTGTGTGTTACGTACAGTGCGCGCACGATAGCATCGAGCGGACGGGGGGGGGTGTGGAGGCAAAGGGGGGGGGTGGAGAGTTTTTTTGGGGGGGGGGTGGGTGGGGGGGGCGAGGCGACGATTTCTGAGCATCAATCTTCATTTGCTTCCTCAGACCTTGCCTCTTTGAAATATGAAGTGTGTCAGCGGTCCGTCGCCCCTCCCCACAACACTGACGGCAAGCCAACATCTGTCAAGTCGACGCCTCCTCCTCCTCCTCCTCCTCCTCGTCCTCCTCCTCCGCCGCCGCCGCCGCCACCGCCGCCGTCGCCGCCGTTGTCGCCGACGTTCCCGCCTCGACCCTCCCGGCAGACGGCAGACAGGAAGACAGAAGATCCCTCAGCCGACAACTAGCCCTGGGTGAGACACTTCCACAGCCACCTGAACTCAATCAGGCCCCCCGAGAGGAGGAGGAGGAGGAGGAGGAGGAGGAGGAAGAGGAGGAGGAGGAAGGGGAGGAGGAGGAGGAGGAGGAGGAGGAGGAAAGGTGGTGCTCGGGCTATTTCATTTCATCTCGTTGATTCACTCTAGGTGCGCTTGATTTATCCGCCAGGCCGCACACACAATCAAAGCGGAGCTCCGTTTCCCCGGGTGGTGTCGGCGTGTGATTGGACAGGCAGCTGATATCCTTATCGACGCTATCGAGACGAGATTTCGACGGGGAATTGTGGTTATTGCGCGACGGCGAAAGAGATTTAAAATGTGTAGTTGTTGTTATTATTATTCTGATCTCAGGGCTGCATTACATTACATTAAATTACAACGCGCTGCAATTTTCTGATCCCGACAGATTGTTCTTGCCAACTGGAAGGAATAATTAAAACCTGTTAAGCTGAATTTTTTTTTTTCCCCTTCCATATGCGCAATGAATCCGGGAAAAGAAAAAAAAACAAAAAGAGCAAGAGCATGCATTTACGATATTGCGACATTTGATGATGTTTTGCATAATTAATATTACTCCAGTCGATGCGTAAGCGTCATCTGTCACCCGGAATGACAGTGTGGCCGCCCACACTTTTACGCAGCTCCCACCCGCGTCGCATCGGCTCTACGGCGACGCGACGCAGGTCGTGCGTTCGATTCCCCCCCCCCCTGCTGTCCACGGCCTACCGTACCGTACCTGTAGCCGTCCCCGGAGAGAGAACGCCGCGTCTCCGCAAACCCTCCGCGACCTTAAAGCGGGCAAATCTCGCCGATTTCCGTTTTTTCCGTTTTCCATTTTGGCGACACCTGTGGCGGAAAGCTGCAATTGCGTCCAAACGGTGTCGGCAGTGGTGGTCCGATACTGGAAATAACCGCGAGGGCTTTCATCAGCGGACCACAGGCTCAGTCACCATTGTGTTAACTCGTTCGGCGATAGATTAGCGACTTTACAGACACTTATTTACAGGAGAATCTGTGAGATTACCATGTTAACGACGTCTACTTGATCTCAATTCACAACGCCGTGGCGACACGACTAAATAGTAATTACGTCTTCCCCTCTTCGCACACACACACACACACACACACACACTCCTGATCTTCGACTCGGCGGTGGCAGCGACAGTGGCAGGTGTTAGGCTCTCTGAGACTCCGTCGCCTCCTCCCTCCCTCCCTCACTCCTCCCTCCCTCCCTCCCTCCCTCCCTCCCTCCTCCGACGGAGGGAAGGAGGTGTGAGGTGTGACACAATGACAGACAAAGGTCACCTGGCCAAGCGAGCAGGCCTCCCACCTAGGTGTCGGCCCGCCCCTGCTCGGCAGCACCTCGGGCCGAGCAGAGGACGGAGCCCGGGGAGGGAGAGGAGAGGAGAGGAGAGGAGAGGAGAGGAGAGGAGGGAGAGGAGAGAGAGGAGGCAAGAGGAGAGAGGGGAGGATGAGGGATGGAGGGGAGGAGAGGAGAGAGGAGAGGAGAGAGAAGAGGATGGAGGAGGCAAGGAGAGGCAGGAGGGAGAGAGAGGAGAGGAGAGGGAGAGGAGAGGAGAGGAGAGGAGAGGAGAGGAGAGGAGAGGGATGAGAGGGATGGATGGAAGGAGGAGAGGAGAGTAGAGGAGAGGGCAGGAGAGGAGAGAGACACAGAGGGAGAGGGGAGGAGGAAGGAAGTTACAAAGAGACTGGCAAGGGAAAGGAAATTAACCCGAAAGGGCAGAGCAACGAGAGAGAGAGAGAGAGAGAGAGAGAGACAGAGAGAGAGAGAGAGAGAGAGAGAGAGAGAGAGAAGGAGGAGAGGGGAGAGGGGGAGGGAGAGGGGGAGAGGGGGAGGGGGGGGAGGAGAGAGAGGGGAGGGGAGAGGGAGAGGAAGAGAGAGAGGAGAAGAGAGAGAGAGAGAGAGAGAGAGAGGAGAGTGAGAGAGAGGGAGAGAGAGAGGGAGAGAGAGAGAGAGAGAGAGAGAGAGAGAGAGAGCGAGAGAGAGAGAGAGAGCACCTCGGCGGCGGCGGTGCCGGTGGTGGCGCTGGTGAAACAGGTAAACGGGTCAGGACCTTGGCAAGCAGAGTAATAACCTCTTGACATAAGGCAACAAGGGGATGGGGGGCCCAGCGTGGCACACACTCTGATCCTGAAGGCTGCTCTCCCCCCCCGAAGTCTCCTCCCCCCTCCTCCCCCGTCCTCCCCCCTCCCTGCTGGGTGCTGCCCAGACACCATACGAGCACCGCAGGCAGTTTAAACACACGCTTTAAAAAGGTCACACACACACACACACACACACGCACACACACACACACACGCGCACACACACACACACACACACACACACACACACACACACACACTAATGATAAATATTTTTCTTTCCCGTGGGTGTGTGTGTGTGTGTGTGTGTGTGTGTGTGTGTGTGTGTGTGTGTGTGTGTGTGTGTGTGTGTGTGTGTGTGTGTGTGTGTGTGTGTGTGTGTGTGTGTGTGTGTGTGTGTGTGTGTGTGTTGGGTGAGGAGAGGGAGGATAATGTGTTTGTGTCTTTATTCGAACCGTATAAAACAATATCTGATCTTCTGGTCCTAATATGGGCGCCGTTTGTATTGTTTTCGGCGGAGATGTAAATCTCGAGGAAATCAAAGCCGCGCGACATTAATGGGCAAATATTTCGCATGGGATTCATCATTGTCTTTCTTTATTGTTCTTCATTCTTTTTTTTTTTTCCCCCGTTGTCGTCATAAATAAAAATAAAAAAGCAGCGGAGAACAAAATAATGTGATGGTGACTTGACAGAACATTGTGTAATTCTCTGAGTTACACATTTCGGTCTGTCATCTGCATTTACACCCACAGAGGACATGTAGATTATATAGATAAATGTATTTATATATATATATTGTATATATATACTGTATATATACAGGTTGTTTTCTCAGAGGGAAACTTTATCTTTTTGGTTCATCTCTGTGACCCATCCTTATCTGTGCACAACACAAACTACAAATATAACAAACCGGACGTCCGTCTGGGCTGAGCCACTTCCTCTGTCTCACTACGACCACCAGTACCTCCACCCACAACACCACCCCACCAGAAGAACCACCACTAACAGCACCACCACCACCAGAAGAACCACCACTAACAGCACCACCACACCAGAAGAACCACCACTAACAGCACCACCACCACCAGAAGAACCACCACTAACAGCACCACCACACCAGAAGAACCACCACTAACAGCACCACCCACCAGAAGAACCACCACTAACAGCACCACCACCACCAGAAGAACCACCACTAACAGCACCACCCCACCAGAAGAACCACCACTAACAGCACCACCACCACCAGAAGAACCACCACTAACAGCACCACCCCACCAGAAGAACCACCACTAACAGCACCACCACACCAGAAGAACCACCACTAACAGCACCACCCCACCAGAAGAACCACCACTAACAGCACCACCACCACCACCAGAAGAACCACCACTAACAGCACCACCACCACCAGAAGAACCACCACTAACAGCACCACCACACCAGAAGAACCACCACTAACAGCACCACCACACCAGAAGAACCACCACCACCCCTAACCACCACCAGCACCACCAGCACCCCTAACCACCACCACCACCCCACCAGCACCAGCACCACCCCTAACCACCACCACCACCACCACCACCACCACACCACCACCACAAGAGCACCACCACCACCACCAGACCACCAGCACCAACCAAACCATCAGACCAGCATTACCCAGACCTAGAAAAGATGATGTTAAACACCGACGACAGTCAGCGACACATCACTCATCTCTCCCTCCCCCTCTCCCACCTCTCCCCCACTCCTCCCTCTCTCTCTCCTCTCTCCATCTCTCTCTCTCTCTTTCTCTCTCTCTCTCTCTCACTACTAACTCAGTCTCTCTCTTCTCTCTCTCTCTCTCTCTCTCTATCTCATCACTCGATCTCGCTCTGGGAGACGACCTCGTTGGCTCGGGGTTGGGTTCTCTCTGAGCGTTTTAAGCGGTGTCAATTTTTTTAAACACACATAACAAACGCCCCCATTTAAAGACATAAGAGCAGGCGGGGGGGGCGGGGGAGATAAGGGGGAGGAGGTGGGGGAGAGAGAGAGAGAGAGAGAGAGGGAGGGAGGGAGAGAGGGAGAAAAAAAAGACAAATGTTTCTCTCTCATGTCTTTCTACTCGAGTACAATGGGGGTCTTTGAAAGGCGGGGGTGAGAGAGAGAGAGAGAGGGAGAGGGAGAGGGAGAGAGAGAGAGAGAGAGAGAGAGAGAGAGAGACAGCGGGAGGAACGGAGAGGACTTTTGTCTGAGATCGCTTCTTCTTCTTCTACTTCTACTTCTTCTTCTTCGTCGTCGTCGGCAACCCACATCCGTTCTCCCTGACGCCCGGCGGTGCAGCATTTGTATTGATGCAATATTAAATTTCAATATTGCGTGTCAAAAGGTACAAAATGATAGATCATAGCCTAACTAAATGAATTATTAAGGTGCCCCTACGACAGCGCCTCTCTCTCCGCCACGATCGCTCCGCGTCGCCGTCTGTGGCGCTGGCAGCGCGTCAAAGACTTTTTAGCTTCTTTATTTCTTCCTTCCTTCCTTCCTTCCTTTTTTTATGATTTTTTTTTCTCTCTCTCTCTCCTCCGAACTGAACTGAATTCCCGGGGAATTTGAATGTTGCCGCTTGCTTCCCGTTGCTTTTGGTTCATTTAAGCGGAGGAATTAAAGTTGCTTCTTACCCAATACACCGCACAACACGTCGCCTGGTGTCGGGAATGTAAGAAACGTGTCGTTACTTTTGTATTTTTTTTTTCTCACCGGTTTGCGCGAAAAACCGACAATTTGAAACAGAAGACCTCGATGAACTATGAACGATGAAGATAATATACACGGAAAAATGATCGACATACATACATACACACACACACAAAGGTGCACAAGGCGTGGTTTGACCGCAATCAGTACATGCGGTATATGTTCCCGATTAATGATCGCTGCGTTCATCTCCATAGCTCAATATACTTTCTTTTTTTTTTCCGAGCAAATGACCTCCCCGTGTCACATTAAAGGCCCTATTCGTCACCCAGGGGGTAATTAACGGACAAAGGTCGAATATTAGATGACCTTTAAGACCCCGACGGGCGGGAGAAGGCCTGTGTTGTCGCAGAAGATAAAAAAAAAAGGAAGATGGCGGATTGGTACAGTAAGTAGGTCTTGGGAAACATCTGGAACATCCGGCTTCTATCTGTCTGTTGTGATTATTTACCTCGTGGGCGCGGTAACCCTGTGTGCCCGTTCTTCGCCCCGGCTGGACGTTACGCCTGCGTCTCATGTTGTTGCCATGTTTCCTCTCTCTCTCTCACACACACACACGACACACACACACACACACACACAAGACACACACACAAGACACACACACACAGCCCACGTGTCGATGTTGTGTGTGTGTGTGTGTGGCGCCCCGGTGACCCTCGTCGACGAGTCAAAGCGGCGTTCGCTCGCGGATCACTCGCGGAAAAAAAATCACATTTCGGTCCCTTTGTCTCGTGCCGGCTGCGTTTGCCCGAACGACGCTCTCTCTCTCTCTCTCTCTCTCTCCCTCTCTCTGTCTCTCTCTCTCTCTCTCTCTCTCCCCCTGTTCTCCCCCCCTCTCTCTCACACCCATCCCCTTCGCTCTCCCCTTCAACAACAGAACACAGTGGAGTCGTTAGGACCCTCTCTTCATTACTTCAAAAAACCAATCATTAGACACCAGAGTATATACGTAATTAGAAAATCACTTCCTTTGCAATCCCGGCTAAGTAGTTTACATACTGTAATTACAGGGACAAAATCAATTTTTAATCATTTCACTGATTGGGCTCATCAGCTCAGTAGGAACATTGTATCCTGCTTGTTGTGCAAAAGCAACATCTGGGCTAAAACAATTACCCTTTTGTGTTCCAGCACGGCTCCCAAAATGCCTCGCCGCCGCTTCCCTGTGTCGTGGACTGCCACGGTGCTAACTCTCTCCCTCCTCCCTCCCTCGCTCGCTCTCTCTCCCTCTCTCGCTCTCCCTCTCTCTCTCGATCTCTCTTGTTCCCCTGCTCTCTCTCTATCGCTCTCGTTCTCTCGCGTCTCTCGCCTACTCTCTCGGATCTCTGCT
>PIJE02000932.1:165504-168004 GCA_002895965.2 Coryphaenoides rupestris | reverse complement strand
CACACACACGTGCACACGTACGTGCGCGGGAACACGTGCACCGCTCTGCTGCCAGCAGTCGCCATGTTTTCTGCCCGTAAGTATTTCCCATCAGGCCCTTAATTAAATTCAAAATAGTTCACATCTACCTATTACGGCACTCCAGCACCACCACCACCACCACCACCTCCATCATCACCACCATCACCATCACCATCACCATCACCATCACCACCTCCACCACCACCACCCACCACGCTCTGAAGAGATGTGTAGGTTGCTACACACTGAAGAACAGCTATGATGATGAGGATGATGTGAATAAAGTATAAATATAGAGAGAGGGAGGGAGGCAGAGAGAGTGAGAGAGAGAGAGAGAGAGAGGAGGACAGAGAACAACTGAGATATAGAGATAGAGAGAGAGAGAGAGGAGAGAGAGAGAGAGAGAGAGAGATAAACCAGTAGCAAGGTGGTACACACTGTACAGCGATACATACTCTTGGTGATGTCGGTGCCCGCGAAGCCAATGTTCTGTGATGTGATGTGGCGTGTACTTATATTTATATTTATATTTATATTTATATTTATATTTATATTTCTACACGAAACACACACGGCGGTCGATCAAGCAACCGCTAACGCAACGCAAGGCAATGGCCGGGCTGCCCCGTGGGTTAAATCACAAAACTAAAACACGTCGCGATGACTTGAGATCAGTCTTGTGTCGTAACTCGTATCGTCTCTTTATGAGTCATTTAGATTTTTTCTCTATTTTATTTAAAGGTGCAGAATCAGAAACTCCCGTCTCATGACCGCCCCCCTTCTGGTCGTAAAGTGAACTGCAGCCGAGCGCTAAAGAGCTGAGAGCTGAGAGCGCCGGCATGCCGATAAATATACGAACAAATTTCGGCGGCGCAAACTAATAACACAAAATAACGACACAATCGTGTGAACTGGCTGAAGCTAGTTAGCTGAAGCGACCAAGGCACTTCCAAGACGTTCCTTTTTTCCCGGCAAAAACTGTCGCGATTAAAATGTAATAGAATAGAAATCGGCGGCGCGCTGTGCTACGCAAACGCACAGAATCGGGTGAGTTTTATTTTAATTACAATTAAATTACAACCTGTTCATACAGTATGTACAGGCAATTTAAAGCGATGTATGCATGTGGAAATCCAACACATAGTCTCTTTAAAGAAATAAATTGCGTCTGCCTAAAAAACAATTATAATGAAAAAGAACCCTATATAAATATAAATATATATATATATATATATATATATATATAAGCATATATTTACTAGCGGCCGCAAGCCTAGTATTGTTAAAGGCTTCGTGGAGTCGCATTTCACGTCTGGTTGTGTTAGAGACAGTCTAACCTTTTCCTTGTGTTTACCTTATTAAAGAGTGTGTGTGCTTTAACGGGTACCATGGAGGATGTTTGGGGTGGAACGGTGTGTGTGTGTGTGTGTGTGTGTGTGTGTGTGTGTGTGTGTGTGTGTGTGTGTGTGTGTGTGTGTGTGTGTGTGTGTGTGTGTAAAAGCAGCCCCGTGTTTAAGCAGCGGTAATAGGCCCCGGCGCAGTGGAGTGGAGACGACGCCGGATGCTGGGAAATATAAATCCACCTTGCCATGCGCAACACGGCACGCCGAACAATCAGAACGACAAACACAAAACCACACACGCGCACCTACACACACACACACACACACACACACACACACAACACACAAGAGGTTGTGCGTTGTGCACGTGAGCTCACACAAAGGAGAGCAAAATATATATATTTACAGATAAAAGTATATCTTATATATCTATATATAGATATATATCATGTTGTATACAATGGCCAATGCGACACGCACACACACACACACGCACGCGAGCGCGCACGCAATCTCGACACAAGCCGCCTTGGCAGCCGAAGTTAACATTTTGGGAGAAAAATATTCCCCGCCTCCAATCGTCCGACGTAATTCATTTTCCATCTCTGTTCATTAATCATTGTTAAAATTAGTGATCCATTTCTTCCACTCTGCCATCTGCACTCAGCTTCCTAACAAACATGACACCTCGCCACATAATGAAAGCTGACAGCCTCGCGGAGGGCCCTTCCAAATAGCTTTCTGCGTATGCGCACCTCTACGACTGATGTTGTTGTCAGACAAAAGTAGGTTATTTGGGCCGTTGGCTGTCGCCGCGGCGACAAGGACGCACGCTGGCACCTGCCTGCGCGCACGCGCCGTTTATTAGGAGGTGTGTTTGTGTGTGTGTGTGTGTCGTGTGTGCGTGTGTGTGTGTGGGTGTGCGTGTGTATGGGGGGGGGCGAGCATGTTTGGTGTGTGTGCGGTGTCTGTGTGTTTGCCCATTACAGAGAAAGCATACAGTAGATTGCGGCATTCTGGTCCCCATGTGTGTGTGTGTGTGTGTGCGTGTGCGTGCGTGTGCGTGTGTGTGTGTGTGTGTGTGTGCGCGTGCGTGTGTGTGTGTGCGCACATCCCAAGTGTGCACCATTTGAGAC
>PIJE02000932.1:150504-158004 GCA_002895965.2 Coryphaenoides rupestris | reverse complement strand
GTAACCATCTACCTCCTCCTCCTCTTCTGCTTCTCCTGCTCCTCCTCCTCTTCCTGCTCCTCCCGCTCCATCTCCTCCTCCTCCTCCTCATCCTCCTCCTCCTGCTCCTATCAGCTTAGAGCTTATGCCCAAGACCCTGGAGGGCCAGATGTATATATGATGTCTTCCACTTTACCCTCCATGTAACCATCGACCTACTCCTCCTCCCCTCCTCCTCCTCCTCTGTGGCAGAGAGCTGATGCACCAAGACGCCCTGGAGGGCCAGATCACCCATGGAGAAGAACCCCTCGGACCTACTTGGTGACCCGCGAGGCTCCGGCCCGCATCCGGCCCATGTCCCGGGACACCAAAGCCTGATCATCCGCGGTGGTACGCGACCCGTCACCCGGGCCATCTCCGACTAACACGGCAGATGCTCTTCCAAGAAGCCCGACGTCCGCGTCCTTCGAGAGCTCTGACGTTTCAAGAACCGCACGGCGGGCCTCGTCGACACGTCGTGGAGCGCCATCCAGATCGGCGTCTACGCCGAGCACCTGGACAACTGGCTGCGGCACTTCCCCGCCGGCCGGCTGCTGTTCGTGAGCGGCGAGCGGCTGATCGGCGACCCGGCCGGGGAGCTGGGCCGCGTGCAGGACTTCCTGGGCCTCAAGAGGATCATCACGGACAAACACTTCTACTTCAACCAGACCAAGGGCTTCCCCTGCCTGAAGAAGGCCGAGGGCAGCGGTAAGCCCCACTGCCTGGGCAAGACCAAGGGCAGGACCCACCCCGACATCCACCCCGAGGTGGTGCAGCGGCTACGGGACTTCTACCGGCCCTTCAACCTCAAGTTCTACCGGATGACCGGACGGGTATTCGGCTGGGACGACTGAAAAGGTGCCTCTTTTTTTCCAACGTTTTGATTGTAGGTCAAACTCTTGGTAATATCTCCTTGTGAGAGTCAAGAGAGACCTAATCTGCCTCTTTTGACACAACAGGTGTGCAAATGATCCACCATTGGAGTCTGTGTTTTACTCGTTTAAAACAACAAGGATAGTAGAACACTGTATTTTCGACAGGCAAGCGGTTATACCTGAAGTTTATCGAGACTGCGTGGTGTCTGGGACGTTATGAAGAGATATCAAAAGGCCTTAGCGTACGATAAAAACATAAATTTTTTAAATGTATTCATAAAAGTCACACGATGCGTTGGTATATTTTGACTAACTCACCGATATATACAGTATATATAAATATATTACTGTGTTACAAGCGACACTATCCATAAAGTTTGTTTTAGTTTAAAAGGTGTTTTTTTTGGTGCCGTCCAATGTTCATTTCTCTGCTCCGCCGTGACAACGTTAAGCAAACTCCATCTATGGAACATTTCCCCACACACTCCATCCCAGCGCTCCGGTTCCACCACCGCTGTCAGAGTTCATTATTCCGACCCCCCCCCCCCCCTCCACCCCACGTGTCACACGGTGACGCTAACGTCAAAGATAGCGGTCACGGCAATCCGAGGAACAGCCATGCGTCCATCCATGCGATGCATACACGCTGGCTGCTGGCTGCTGGCTGCTGGCTGCTGGCTGCACGGTAGAAGACCTCGGACGGTTCCTGAAGGTCCCCGCAAACGACAGGACGGGGGTCGGGGGACTCTCACATTTCTCCCCCCCCCCCCCCCCCTCCCCTCTCTCTATACACACACACACACACACACACACACACACACACCACACGCGCATGCCTCCTTGTGAACTGAATACACTTGATGTCACTGTGCGCTTCCCCGGGCCCCCGGAGGGGGGGGGGGGAGGGGGGGGGAGGCGGCTGTGTGTATACAGGGGCCTCTGTTTGAAGCCCGCCAGGCCGGGGGCCCCAACAATGGCCGTGTTGTGTTTTCCATTTCATAACCGACGAGCTGCCGCTGCTGCTGCTGCTGCTGCTGCTGCTGCCGCTGCTGCTGCGTGCCGGCGTCCACCGAAAGCAGATGTCTGCCGACGAGACGCAAAAAACCATCAGAGTTTTCTTTCGAGTTTTCTGTGTTTCTCGTATTTTTTTGTCTCTTAGCATTGCTGGCTTTTTTTTTTTTTGCGGTTCGTTGTCGTCGTCGGTTGTGTTATTAAGATCTTATCGTTTTGTTGTTTTGCTGTTGATTGTTGTCCACCTAATTTAAATGTAAAAACCTGTTGGATATTTTTTTGCGGGAAAAACTTTATAAAATAAACTCATTGCTCATTTCATTCCTTTCCTCTTCTTCGTCTTGTCTGTGATGATGGCGTCATGGAGACACGGACGGACGTTTCATGCTATAGTCTCCGTGCCGTTCATAAAGCGTAACGGGATACTGTATCTGTGGAGTAATGCGAGGGGGGGGGGGGGGGGGGGCGTGGGGTGGGTTGAAGGTACACACACACACACACACACACTCCACGGCACGCACTTCTTCTCGCGTTGATCGACTTACGACAGATAAATCACTTGCTACCGTCCTGGATCTCCCCGAGGAACACCTTCTCACGTTCCGTCCGCCCCGTCTCTCTCTCTCTCTCTCCGCTCAAACCCCGGCGGTGACATCATGTCCGGGACGACGCTAATGATTTAAAGAGACGCGCTCGGTCTGACGGCTTAAGTTTTTGAAACTTGACGAGGGACGACGCGCCAACAGTCGAAGCGATTGTCACTGTAAGTGCGACTATTTGGCAGGGTTTTGGTTTTCGCTTCATGCTACTCTTGAAGCAACATGTCGGGAGAAGTGCTTTCTATTGTAAATATTGCAATTCTGCAATAACCAATGTTGACTGTCAGTATTATTATGGAGCTCGGCCGTAACACCGTCTTGTCCCTTGGCGCCGCGACACGGCCCAAGTCAAAGTGTTTGGTTTCGTCATGAAGGCGGGGATGACCTTGATGACCTCGGTAGCGTACGACAGCATGCAGCCGCTGTAGCGCTGAGGTCACTGATGCAACCTAATATCGGTACAGCCATGTGTTGTACGCGGTCACCGGAGTTACAGTACATCCCTGATCTTAACATATTCCATCTTTTACTTTCAAGATTCAAGATTCAAGATTTCTTTATCGCCATGTGTAATAAGTGCACTGGAATGCTTACTCCCCATTCCCTCGTGCCAGTATTCTTCTAAAGATTATTTTTGCTGCTCTCCTCAACTGCTGCTCTCCTTCAACAAATGTACTCTTTGTAAGTCGCTTTGGATAAAAGCGTCTGCCAAATGCCCTAAATGTAAATGTAAAATGTAAAAGATGAATTCTAAACAACTCTAAACATAGAATCATCTCATTAAACACATACATGAGTACAAGTAAGTACACTGCTAGTGCTGGTGCTAGTACTGGTGTTAGTGCTAGTCCTGGTGCTAGTACTGGTGTTAGTGCTAGTCCTGGTGCTAGTACTGGTGTTAGTGCTAGTCCTGGTGCCAACTGCTGGTGCTAGTGTTGTGTTGACTGTCTGGGAAGGTATTCTGTGACATTCTGTGAATGTCAGCATATAACAATGTATATTTTAGTACATCGATTTATATGTGTATTGCTTCACCTGGATTATTTTTGCTGTATATTCCATTTCATTTTATATTCCCTTAACCCTATTTAACTATTTTACAGAGGAATTTATATTCATAGTTCTATTTCTATTTTGTATTCTTTTATAATTACTGTCGGCTGTCGGGCGTTTTGCACAAAAAGTTTTTCACTCACTGCTTATACTCACGTGTAAATTGTGAAGTGACAATAAAATACTTGAACTTGAAACTTGAAACAAGTACAACAAAAAGTTATAAAAGACTAAGGGGCGTAGGGCTTAACTATCACTGCCCTTCTTGGACTATAACCGTCACATACTGTAATGTTTTATTTAGACATTTGCACCAACATGGAGACAGGATGGGCTACTGCAAGTTTATTCACCTAAGTATCATGATCAGCCATCATGAGGTGGATGGGGACGGGGGACGGGGGACGGGGGGATTGTTTGACACCAAAGACCACAAAGTTAATCTGAGCAGACAACTTCGACTTCCACCACCGATGAGGACGGCAAGCTCTTTGAGAATGGGGGGGGGGGGGGGCGCTCTCCTCCAGGGACCACCACCCCCACCGGGCATGGATGTCGAGGTTGTGTGTTTGTTGACACAGTCCAGAGTGTGTGTGTGTGTGGTTGTGTGTGTGTCTAGGGCCTGTGTGTGTGCGCATGTGTGTTTGTGTGCATGTGTGTGTGTGTGTGTGTGTGTGTGTGTGTGTGTGTGTGTGTGTGTGTGTGGTGTGTGTGTGCATGTGTGTGTGTGTGTGTGTGTGTGTGTGTTGGTGTGTGTGTGCGCATGTGTGTTGTGTGCTATGTGTGTGTGTGTGTGTGTGCTGGTGTGTGTGTGCGCATGTGTGCTTGTGTGCATGTGTGTGTGTGTGTGTCTAGTGGGGCGGGGGCATGCGTGCAACGAGTGCCATGTAGGCCAGAAGGTCGGGGGGTGAAGTCACCTGTGGATAATTAAGTCCCACCCCCCTGAGATCTGTCTAAGCCACCGGGCTCTGCTCTCATCTCTGGGTCCTCAGGCTGCACACGCAGGTCTCTCACACGGACACACACACGCCACACACACACACACACACACACCCACCACACACACACACGCCACAACCACACCACACACACACACACAATAATCACAGCAGACACAACTGTGCGTTACGTGTGTGTGTGTGTGTGTGTGTGTGTGTGTGTGTGCATTGCGTATGTTGTACAAATCCACTGAGCACTATGACTTAGGGACATGTGTGTGTGTGTGGTGTGTGCGCGCTCACGTGTGTGTTTGTACCTGCAGCATCAATTTGCACGGCACGCATAAACGGTGAGATAGAATGCATTGCAATCACAGGTGTACCACACACACACACACACACGCACACGCGCACACGCACACACACACACACACACACACACAGACACACACGCACACACCACACGTCTGGGTGGGTGTCGTTGGAGCGTGCCTCCACAACCCGGGAGATCAGACCCTCCGATTGGGGGGGGGGGGGGGGATCAGAACACACCAAGGGGATCAGACCTGTGTTTTCCCTGGAATCCCCCCCGGAGAAGCCTCTTAATCCCGGGACCAGGTCTGAGCAAACACACCCAGCAGCCTGCACGCTCCACAGCCCGTGCCCCACGCCCACCGGGATCACGTCCCGAGCCCCCCCGAGGAATGACCTGAATGTCTGCAATGTCTGCAAGCGTTGCACACGTTGTTTTTGGAGATTTAAAGGTTTTGTATTTCACTTGGATGTACCACGGTACGTATATTACCGACGGGTTCGTCACAAGATAAGCGACGAGGCGGCGCGGCGACGAAGACACGGCACGCAAGCGATGTTATACACAGTGAAGTGCTGACCTTCGTTTTGACTCACCTACGACGTCAAGCTCGAGGTCACCATTTTTCTTCCCAGTCTCTTCCGTCTTGTCTTCCCGTCTCGTCCGTCATCCGTCGTTCCCTGTTCCCCCCCCCGCCGCCACGCGTGGATTATCCGTAAGTGGGGCAGAACGGAGGCATTCATTGGCGCTGGCGGGCGCGCGTGCGACAGAAGGAACAATGCAACCCTGTTTGCTAAAATACGTTAAAATACGAAATCCTCGCAAAGCCGACCCGTTTGTTTTCGTTCACGATCAAAAACGATATTTTTGGCGCAAACTACAGCCAGCGAGTAGAGAGGGCGGGAGACAGAGAGAGAGAGAGAGAGAGAGAGGAGAGCGAGAGAGAGTCAGAGAGAATGAGTGCCCACTCTTTGAAATGTCACTTCTGTGCACGACTGGCAACACTGGGCAGTGAGAATCGTTCCAGACATGTGTGTGTGTGTGTGTGTGTGTGTGTGTGTGTGTGTGTGTGTGTGTGTCTCCAAGTGTGTGTGTGTGTGTCTCGAAGTATATGTGTGTGTGTGTGTGTGTGTGTGTGTGTGTACCCATATGTGTGTTTCGACTTACTTTTGGGAGTTTTTACACGCATCCTCCCCGTTCAGGCTAGAGCCTCCCTCAAAGAGCTGCCGTTTCCCGAGGCGGCGAGGCGGTCGGGGGGGGGGGGGGGGGGTGTATGTGTGTGTATGTGTGTGTGGTGGGGTGGGGGGGGGGGGGGGTCGGCGATAATTGATCCTGACGCGCGATGAAAGCCCTCGACTTGTAGTCGGCTCAAACTTTCCTTCTGTGGGATGAAAAGCAGCGCTGGAGTTTTCCAAACAAACAAAAAAGGAAAGGAGGCTTGGGCTGCCCCTCTGAGAGAAGGGGGGAGACGGGGGAGACGGGGGAGATGGGGCGGGTGGTGGGGAGGCTATGCTCTGGCAGGCCGATGGGCTCCCACAACGCTGCCTCTGTAGGAGGAAGTGTGTCGGCAAACCGGGAACAACTGGGAAGGTCCCGGAGGCTGGATGGAGGTGTAGCCTCCGGACGTGAGACAGAGAAGGAGACTGAGAAAGCGACAGGGAAGGAGATAAAGAAGGAGACGTAGGAGGAGGCAGAGAAGGATGCAAAGAAGGAGACAGAAGGAGACAGAGGAGGAGGCAGAGAAGGAGACAGATGAGGAGATATGGAAGGAGACAGGGGAGGAGACAGAGAAGGAGACAGAGAGGAAATAGGGGAGGAGACATAGGAGGAGACAAAGAAGGAGACAGAAGGAGGCAGTGAAGGACATAGAGAAGGGGACAGAGAAAGAGATAGGGAAGGAGACAGAGAAGAAAACAGAGAAGAAAACAGAGAAGGAGACAGAGGAGGAGAGAGAGAAGGAGACAGAGAAAGAGACAGAGAAGGAGACAGAGAAGGAGACAGAGAAGAAGACAGGGAAGGAGACAAAGAAGGAGACAGAGAAGGAGACAGCGAAGGAGACAGGGAAGGAGACAGGGAAGGGAGGTGGTAATAGGACCACTATCTATATAATGCAATAAAAGTTTAGCCCGTGCAACCGGCAAACAAATAAGTCTAAATAAATAAATCATGGCACACTTTTCCTATTCACTGCACAGGTTCGGTTCGCCTTATGAATTAATGAGGACCCGCCCCTGTTTACCTCCCCTCATTACAGACACACACACACACACACACACACACGCACACACACACACACACACACACACACACACACACACACATCCGTCTGTCAAGCAGGTCCAGCGTTTGCACATGTGACAAGACTGTCGAAAAAAAGGAAAAAAACACAAACTAAAAAAGTTTGTCTCATAAAAATGAAAAATTACCTCCATTATTGTCACACACACACACACACACAACAACACACACACGCTCACACGCGTGCACGCACACACGACACCACACTCCCTTTGTGTCACAGCTCTACTCCAAATCTTAAGTACACACGTACAAATACCACACACACACATGCACACACACACACACACACGCAGAGAGAGAGAGAGAGAGAGAGAGAGAGAGAGAGAGAGAGAGAGAGAGAGAGAGAGAGAGAGAGAGAGAGAGAGAGAGAGAGAGAGAGAGAGAGAGAGAGA
>PIJE02000932.1:145504-148004 GCA_002895965.2 Coryphaenoides rupestris | reverse complement strand
CGCCGGGCGGCAATCGAGGCCGATGGGTCGGGGAAATTATTCCAATTAGCTCCGGGCGCGTCGCTAGAGCAGAGGGGGAGGCGGCTACAAGCGAGGTGGGAGGGAGGCTTACAGCAAGAGGGGGAGGCGGCTACCACAATACTAAATACACACACCAACAATATGTACAAACCATTAAAGCCACACACACCACACACACACACACACACACACACACACAAACACACACACGACAACAAACACCATTGATAAGGCGTTGAGAAGGCCCAGTCGAGTCAGAAGTTCAGAACGATTCTCCATGATGAAAAAAGTAAATCATCGGCTTCAATCCATCACCCCGGCAACAACGCGGAGTAAACAAGTTAACAACCTGTCAGCGCGGACAATGTTTATCGACGCTCACAGGCCTCCAATTTTGTGCTAGGCTAGCCGGGGCTAGCTCACGGGCGCTTCCTCCCCCCCCCCCTTTCCCGCCCAAACGACACCCCGTGGGGACGGCCATTTTTGTCAGGGAGGTGAGAGGAGAGACGTCAGGTCTGAAGTAGACGAGAGAACAGAGGAACCCGGCGGCCCCACAGAGAGCTGCCCAGGGCTGGGAGGAACGTTGGGTAAACACACACGTCACCGTGGCTATATGTCCGCGTTGCCAAGATCTGCTCGGGGTTTAAACCCCCACATCCCGATCTGAGAACTGACAAAAAAAATGCGAGCGAGTTAAAGTAAAGAAGCGACACATGTTTTATATGAGTTCATTCAGGCGGCGTAACCATGGGAACAAAGAATGGTTCAGAACGTCGCTTTGCTCGACCCCTGTTCCTCGTCCACCCGAGAAACACGCGTGGTGTTGTGTGTGTGTGTGTGGTGTGCGTGTGTGTGTGTATCTGCGTGTGTGGTGTCTGCAATGTGGTTGTGTGTTTTCAAGTGTGTCCTGGTGGGTGTGGCATGTATGTTATATACTGTTAATTTATGTGTGGATGTATGCAATGTTGGTGTGTATGTGTGGTGTGGACTGTGTGCACGTGACTGTGGTATTTGTGTATTCGGTGTGGACTGAGGGTGTGTGTGTGTGTGTGGACTGTGTTGGTGTGTGTGACTGCAATGTGTGTGGTGTGTGTGTGTGTGTCTGCATGTGTTGTCTGCATGTGTGTGTTTTTGTGTCTGGCTGTGTTTGTGTGTGTTTGTGTGGTGCATGTTGTGTGTGTGTGTGTTTCATGGTGTCTGCCATGTGGTGTGGTGTTCCTGCCAATGTGTGTCTGCATGTGTGTGTCTGCATGTGTGTGTGTGTTGTGGTTGTGTGTGTGTGTGAGTGTGTGAGCTTCATCGCTGATCAACGGAGAGCTCGCAGTCAGCGTAACTATACCGCAACGGACCCTCGTCTTTTAGAGTTTTGAAAATCTTCCACCAACCGAAAACACGGCTCTGCTCTCCTCAAACACTAACAATGGCCTCCGATCTCCACAACCACACCACAACGTTACAACTACACAACACTACACCAACACTACACTACAACAACACTACACAACACTACACTACACTAACACAACACTTACACAACAACCTACACCTACAAACAACACTACACACACTACACTACACTCAAACACTACACAACCTACACTTACACACACTACACTAACACACACTACACTCACTACACTACACTACAACAACACTACACTAACACTACCACTAACTACAACTACACTCACTATACTGTAACAAAACCCACCATGCCATCCTCTGATTCCCGCTGGCTCGCTGGGTAGGCAGGATCGCAGCGATCGCACATCCGGCGTCCGTGGAGTCGGATTTCCTGGCCAAAGCGGTTCAGGTTCCTATCTCCGAATGTCCGACGGTCCAGTTCCTGCTACCTGTCTCGCTCCTCGATGACAGTAATATCGTAATTCACGATTCCGGATAAAAGCACCTGAATGAATGAATAAACACAGGCACACACACACACACACCACACCACAACCACACACACACGGGGCGCGCACAACTAGACAATCTAGATCCATCGCTTACTACATTGATACCGACACACACTGGCGAAGGGTCGAACACAGAGGGAGATGGCAGACGGCACACTTGCCCCCCCCCCCCCCCCCCCCCCCCCCCCCCCCCCCCCCCCTCCCCCCCCCCCCCCCCCCCCCCCCCCCCCCCCCCCACCCCCCCCCCCCCCCCCCCCCCCCCCCACCCCCCCCGCCCCCCCCCCCCCCCCCCCCCCCCCCCCCCCCCCCCCCACCCCCCCCCCCCCCCCCCCCCCCCCCCCCCCCGCCCCCCCCCCCCCCCCCCCCCCCCCCCCCCCCACCCCCCTCCCCCCCCCCCCCCCCCCCCCCCCCCCCCCCCCCCCCCCCCCCCCCCCCCCCCCCCCCCCCCCCCCCCCCCCCCGCCCCCCCCCCCCCCCCCCCCCCCCCCCCGCCCCCCCCCCCCCCCCCCCCCCCCCCCCCCCCCACCCCCCCTCCCCCCCCCCCTTTCGACTGCCCAAAACCTT
>PIJE02000932.1:135000-137500 GCA_002895965.2 Coryphaenoides rupestris | reverse complement strand
GAGAGAGAGAGAGAGAGAGAGAGAGAGAGAGAGAGAGAGAGAGAGAGAGAGAGAGAGAAAAAAGCTATAGCACTCAGAGACTCAGAGACTCAGAAGAGTTCATGAGGTCCCATCCATCTCCCATCCATACTTTTTCTTGCGTTATTTGATTGCTGACCACAGTGCGTCTACCGTAGCACACCTGTGTCCCTGCGTCTTCATCCCTTGCTAGCCTCCTCTTCGTCCGTCACCTCTTCTCTACTCTCTATCAAGCCCCTCCATTTTTGTCCACACAGACGCAGCCAAGCTTTTCGGAGTATCTGGCTGACGCAGCGCGGGACGTCGTTGAGATGAAATACTCCCAGTTAAGCTCTCTCTCTCTCTCTCTCTCTCTCTCTTTTCCCCCCGTTTTATTTATTTTTTGGTCGGTTGGAGAAGTCATCCCATTCCTGGGCGAATACTGGGAAGGGTGCTCGGCTCAGGAGGGAGACTGGGGGCGAGAGGGAGAGAAAACCCACACCCGCCACATAAATCTCGGCCTTCAAGGGAAATATCGTCTCCGCTTGAAAACGGAGGGGGACTCAGAAGAAGATGTGTTTACTGCTGCTGGGGTTTAAGGAGGACGTGGAGGGAGGGGTGGGCGACCTGTGATGTACCGTCGGCTCGGTGATATACGATTGAACTACTTTGGAAATGATTAAAATGCACGTATGATGGGTCAGCCGGGCCGCGAGTTTAAAGGTAACCATGGAAACCAAATAGAAACTCTGCGACACAGGCTGCAGCTTCGGCGGGTGGTGGTGGTGGTGGTGGTAGGGGAGATGGTGGTGGTGATGGTGGTGGTGGTAGGGGAGATGGTGGTGGTGATGGTGGTGGTGGTAGGGGAGATGGTGGTGGTGATGGTGGTGGTGGTAGGGGAGATGGTGGTGGTGATGGTGGTGGTGGTAGGGGAGATGGTGGTGGTGATGGTGGTGGTGGTAGGGGAGATGGTGGTGGTGATGGTGGTGGTGGTAGGGGAGATGGTGGTGGTGATGGTGGTGGTGGTAGGGGAGATGGTGGTGGTGGTGGTGGTGGTAGGGGAGATGGTGGTGGTGATGGTGGTGGTGGTAGGGGAGATGGTGGTGGTGATGGTGGTGGTGGTAGGGGAGATGGTGGTGGTGATGGTGGTGGTGGTAGGGGAGATGGTGGTGGTGATGGTGGTGGTGGTAGGGGAGATGGTGGTGGTGATGGTGGTGGTAGGGGAGATGGTGGTGGTGATGGTGGTGGTGGTAGGGGAGATGGTGGTGGTGATGGTGGTGGTGGTAGGGGAGATGGTGGTGGTGGTGGTGGTGGTGGTGGTGGTGGTGGAGGATGTGGAGGTGCTGGTGGTGGTGGTACTGGTGGTGGTGGTGATGGAGGTACTGGTGCTGGTGGAGGTGGTGATGGAGGTGTTGGTGATGGAGGTGGAGGTGGGGGCAGTGGTGGTGGTGGAGGAGGTACTGGTGGTGGAGGGTGGTGGAGGGGGTGATGGTGGTGGTGGTGGGAGATGGTGGTGGTGATGGAGTAGGTGGTGGTGGTGGGGAGGTGGTGGTGGAGGATGTGGAGGTGCTGGTGGTGGTGGTACTGGTGGTGGTGGTGATGGAGGTACTGGTGGCTGGTGGAGGTGGTGATGGAGGTGTTGGTGATGGAGGTGGAGGTGGGGGCAGTGGTGGTGGTGGAGGAGGTACTGGTGGTGGTGTTGGTGGAGTCGGTGCTGGTGGAGGGGGTGATGGTGGTGCTGGTGGTGGAGATGATGGTGGTGGTGGAGATGGTGGTGGCGGTGGCGCCTCCTCAGGCGGTGAAGGTGCTGGTCGAGGTGGTTATGGTGGTGGAGGTGCTGGTGGTGGCGGAGGTGGTGATGGAGCTGGAGGAGATGGAGGTGGTGGAGTAGGTGCTGGTGGAGGGGGTGATGGAGCTGGAGGAGATGGAGGTGGTGGAGTAGGTGCTGGTGGAGGGGGTGATGGTGGTGCTGGTGGTGGAGATGATGGCGGTGGTGGAGATGGTGGTGGCGGTGGTGCCTCCTCAGGCGGTGAAGGTGCTGGTCGAGGTGGTTATGGTGGTGGAGGTGCTGGTGGTGGCGGAGGTGGTGATGATGATGATGGTAGTGGAGT
Organism: Coryphaenoides rupestris; assembly: GCA_002895965.2. Taxonomy (NCBI): domain Eukaryota; kingdom Metazoa; phylum Chordata; class Actinopteri; order Gadiformes; family Macrouridae; genus Coryphaenoides; species Coryphaenoides rupestris. The sequence goes on along the minus strand of PIJE02000932.1, from coordinate 135,392 downwards.
CGGTGGTAATAGAGGTGTTGGTGGAGGTGGCGATGGAGCTGGTGGTGGAGGAGGTTGTGGTGGTGGTGGGGGTGGTGGTGGAGGTAGTGGTGGAGTTGATGGTGGTGGTGGTGGAGGTAGTGGTGGAGTTGGTGGTGGTGGAGGAGGTTGTGGAGGAGGTTTGGTGGTGGAGGAGGTGATGGTGATGGTGGTGGTGATGGTGGTCCATCTCAGGGCGTGTGATCCTAAAGCGTGTCGGGGTCTGGGGTGTGGGTGGGGGTGGAGATCTGGGCGTGTAGCGGACCACCTGAAATAAAGCAGCCCTTTCTTCATCGGCTGCTGGATGACGGACAGTTCCAGTTGTGTGCCTCCTGTGTAAACACCACCACCACCACCACCACCACCACCACCCA
>PIJE02000932.1:125000-127500 GCA_002895965.2 Coryphaenoides rupestris | reverse complement strand
AAGGTGATCATCAAATCCACCGGCGCGGCACCCGCCACTCTCTCAAGGCTAATATCAGCGTCTCCAGGGTGCAGCCGCAGCAGCAGCAGCAGCAGCAGCAGCAGCAGCAGCAGCAGCAGCAGCAGCAGCAGCAGCAGCAGCAGCAGCAGCAGCAGCAGCAGCAGCAGCAGCAGCAGACAACCACCATTTTCCTCCCACTAAAAGCCTCGACTGTTGCCACAACATTTTCATTACTCCGAGCCCCTCCCCTGACCCCCCGCTCCCGGTGCGCCGCTTAACGACTCAACATGAGGTCAGCCGGGGCGTTCCCTCGCTGCTGGACGACCGACACACGGCGCGGAGTCACCAGCTCCGCCCACCAGCACCGCCGCCAGCACCACCACCACCACCACTACGTACTCCACCCCTTGTGGAATCTCAACGTTATGTCTGCGATGTGGCCGACGGTGCGTAAACGTCGCCGCATACTTTCGTGCCGTGAGACACAAACAAGAAGGAGACGCACACACAAAACGTGAATTCTTCTCCTTCAAATTGGACGCGAGTGTATTTTGGACGCTCAACAAGCTCAACAAGTCAACGGTTTGCGTCTGTCCCTTTGCGCAACTGTCTGCTTTGGGCTTCAGATATTTTAATGAAGAGCAGAAATATGGAAGAAGTATGGATGAGAGTAGGAAGTGTATCTTTACTGGTGGTGACATATTTGAGTTTGTGTGTGTTGACTTATTTAACTCACATATTAATTGACCATTAATTAGCATTAGTTAATGTATTAATATGCACTATTATAGAGCATTCGCATTGGGGGCAAGGGTAGGGCTAGTGGGTACCCTAACCCTATTAAATAATGTATAAACTCATACAATTAGTTAACATAAGAGAAGATCTTGAACCCCATTAGTAAACATGAACAGCATTAGTTCATGATGACTAGTCCATTTGTTAACCTTTAATGAACCGTTTCTTAATTATTTTTTACTGGATTAACTAATGTTAAGTGATTGAGTGTCCATTAATGTACCCTTATTGTGGAAGTGTTGCCAGCGTTTTCTCACAACGGACAAAACGAAGCCTGGGAGAGGCCCGATGACTCCGGAGGCGTTCCGAGCGCCGCTTACAGTAACGGCCGAGGAACCGCCGCGACTGCATCGGAAGACGAGAGCGCATTGCAGCCCATTAGAAAGATCACCGACCCAGCCTGAGCCTGAGCCTCTCACACACCTCCAGACACAGCAGTTAGCGGCATAAAGACACCAGAAGAAGAGACGAGATCGGGGTGTGTTAAGAAGACAGGAGGCGTTCGGTTTTTGCATTGAAATTGTCCTTTGTGTTTTCGAGGTAAAGAAAGTGCTTGGAAGAATCTCTTTATGTTGCGCAAGGCCTCAACCTTAAACTTACATTCAAGGAGAAATTTGAATCGGGACCAAGGAATTTCAGTACCACTTCCTTTGTCAGGGGGGGTGTCAGGAAAAACCAACTTCAACTCCTCGTGCCAAAACCCTAAATCATCCATTTAACATCCACCATTAATCTACTGCACTTTTCCACACAAACACTGCAATAAATGACACCCAAAATGGCCCCCCGATTTATCCTGTAAATCCCTCCCAGTTTCCTGACATCTTGATGAACGTCCCTCCCGTGTCTGTCCGCAACTCATTGACGTCTCTCTCCGGCTGTCCTCTCGTCCGCCTCCCATCTGCGGTCGGATGGGGATTCTCGCTCGCCGGCTTGCTCAGAGTCTCGTCTCTACATTCTCCCCCCGAAAATACCGTCGATAACATTTCCTCCTCTGCCTTCGAACCCCCGTTCTCCCCGCTGACCGGCCAGACTGCTCCGCGGTTGCCAGATCTGTGGTACCGAGTTTCAGCACAACACCAGAGCGAGACTGGCTGGCTAGGAGCGGAGCACGCCTGGGTGTGATCCTGCGGTGCGCCCTGCCGTTTTTTGGGGGGGGGGGGTTTCCCGACAGCGGAACGGTTCTAATGGAATGACGGATGGTCTCGAGGGAACCTTCGCCGGAAGAGGCGATTGCGTGGAGACTTTTTTTTTATTCGGGAGCCCGCAATGCTTCTGAGTCTGATTAAGTTGTTTACCCTGACAAAGGGCCAGGGATTCAGTCGTCGCAGGGCCGGAATGCAGGATGGAGACAAATCGAGACTCGAGAATGCCGACGGATTAACAAAAAGCCAGACGGACAGAAAAAAGGGAGGGACAGGATAGGAATCGTCTACCATTTATCAAAATCCCAGAGGCCAATCTCTTTCCCCCGAGTGAGGATTTAGGGTTCAGGTCTTCGGCTCCTCGGGTCAGTCGCTGTGTCTGGCGGGGCAGGTGATCGATAGCGAGGCGTTGTCGTGGACCCCCGCCCCCCCTCAGCATCCCAAGCGGGGCGGGGATTCAAACTCATCATCTGCTCATCTGCCTTGCCGAACGACACTGCAGCTGGTCAAGCGGAAAAAAGTGGCGACGGGTCAGGAAGGGAAGGGAAGGGAAGCGA
>PIJE02000932.1:97500-120000 GCA_002895965.2 Coryphaenoides rupestris | reverse complement strand
ATTTATCGGACGTTTGCATTCTTAATTTTGAATACGTGTCATTAAGGAGCAGGACGTGGTTAGCCACCCAGCTCTGGGATGCTATGGAGTGCTCATGTTAACGGAAAGGAAAGTTGTACGTTTAGTGAAGTTGGAAATGAAGCCCACCACGTTGAACACGGCATTACGGCATCGGTCTTCAGTTTGAGTGTTGACTCGCTGAGCCTTCGTCATCATCGGCATGCCACGCCATACCTCAGTTACACGTGTCCAAATATGTCACCTTTGACCTCCGAGACACAGTTTGGCCCCACGCCTCTGACATCAGCGCCTGTGTGCGGCGAGCACCAAAACGGGACAGAACTCGACATCAACGTGTGTGTGGGTGGGTGTGTGTGTGTGTGTGTGTTTGTGAGTGTGTGTGTGGGTGGAGGGAGGGAGGGGGGGCTTCGACTACTTTCCCAGCTGTTTTCCAGGCACGCCAGGCATGAGAGAACGATGCGGGAGTGACAGATCGGTATCCCCGCGGGGATTAGCGGCGCGGGAGACATCCCGGTGTCGAGCGGGAGCGGATTTAAAAAGCACTTTGTCGATAATAACGAGTCGACTCTGAAGTCTGCGCGCACACACACACACACACACACACACACACACACACTAAAGAGTGAGGGTGGGGGGTGGGGTCAGGGGTCGTAGGACAACGAGACCCTTTGGGAAGAAAGAAAGTTTGAGCATGCGGTCAGAGGAAGAAAAGTGCGGTGGTCTCATCCTCCACGTTGAACTCTTTCAACCACCTGCTAGCTCTTAAAACAACTTGTCTTGGATCGTTCGTTTTTTTTGCTCGTCACCACGGTAACGCGCGCAGGGTTCGAGGTTCTGCGGACATCTCCCCCCGGAAATCCACGGATGTTTGCTCTGCTCCGTCGGCTCTTTTACATCCCGGAACACATGTCCGCGGGCTTCGAAAAGTTGTACTATTTTGAGGGTATGGTTTATGTTTTATGACGCTTGTTACGGGGGGGAACGTAAACCTATCACGGTATCGCAATGGTAATAATAATATACGGTTATTTATGTCCGGGGCCTGCAGGGGGCCTCCGCGGAAAAACTTCATGTGATGAAAGTGATTTCTATGAAGACACTTTGAACATTAGACCGGTCAAAGGAGCTTTCGTAATTTACAATGTAAAACCCCCCAAAAAAACCCATAAATACAGATCCCTTAAACGACACACAGTTCTATCCCGGGGCTGCATTCATTTAAATGTAAAATTGTACAATTTTGTCATCGTTATGTCATCTACGTCATCCTAATTATATTCAACGTCTATTTCTCAAATATTTAGAAAAGGTCTCCGAACCGAGTCAACGACGTTTCCATTCAACAAGCGTCTAGACGTCCTACCGGGTTCCGTCGGTGTCTGTGTGAGTGACTGATATACGTACGCTCAATACACGACGTTCCCCCCCGGCAGGCATCAAAAGGCCCGCCGCGGTGGCCTCCCGTCACGGCGATCAGAGGTGAACGATACGTCGTGAACTGGCGCCATTGTCATTGTGCCGACATCTGCCTCACTTTCCCCTCACTCGCCCCGACTGGCTCCGCCCCCCCCCCCCCCCCTGGACCCCCCCCCTCCTGTGCCACTTGTTGTTGACAGGGAGGGCCCAACACACACACACAATGCACACCGTCACCCTTTAATGAACTCTCACGACGCAAGAGCGCTGATTTAAAGCCCCATTACCGCCACACACACCCACTGGGAACAGCGGGACCACGGCTGTGGTATGCTGCCGCATGCCGACAACGACGCCATAAGCTGCTGCTTCTTTCTTCTTCTTCTTCTTCGCTTCGCTTAAGTCAATCTAATACACATTTTGCACGACGACGCCGAAACCGCCCAGCGACGAAAGCGACTAAATGACCAGAACAGAAGACAGACAAACAAACAAACAAATAAATAAATACTGACAACACGGTTCATACGCCTCCCCAATTAAAAGGATATAAGGCGAGGCGATTAGCTAAGCTATTCGTAGCGCTAGCTCCGTTTATTCTGAGCTATTATTGCGCGCGCGCGACATCGACGACAAAGTAGGACGCCGTTGTGCGCGCACAAAGAATCCATTTTGTTTTTCAGTTGTGATCTATTGTGACGAGACTTGTTGTCCAAGCTGCCCCGCGTCAACCGTCTCCGCAGGCGGTCCGCCGTCGGTGAAAAGACGCATACAAGCGCGGCGTGGACGGGTTGCATCCACACGCACACACACACACACTCACACACAATCACATGGTCTCATTCAACTTCCCCCGCTTGCCATTTTTGGGTCCCGGTCAAAGGGTTAAGGGCACCATGGTGGCAAGGCATGCTGGGATACATGCCGCAGTGGGTTACCCCCCCCTTTCCAACCGCCGCTCGCAAACCACCCTCGTTGATCCCGGGGTAACTTGTTGCTAGGGCAACACTTGGCAGCTGCCTCGGTTTCCGCGGGGGGAAGCCATCCTGCAGGGCATTAGTTCTGCCCCCGGCCTTATTGGAACTTTTTAACCGTGCACCTGCGTTTTAATTCTTCATCTGTATTCAAATGAATGGAGGGGGGGGCGGCCTTTTGTTGCCCAAGATACGTCCGTTCAGTGTTTGAAAAGATTTGAAAAGTCTCCCACAAAGGGGAACATTTCCCGAACTTTGTTCTTGAAATTCCACACTTCAAACGTTCCCGAGTCCAAGCCGTTCCTCGACGATGGCCGTGGAAATATCTGGATCGTAATGGATGGATTCAGAAACAACTACTGAGGATTGCATATTTTGAACTTGTCACTTTCACTTTTTCAGATGAAGTTCTGATCAAACACGATTTTTGGAGTCTTGGCATCTCTGTCCTTCTGAGGACTCGGCACCAAAAAAGACATAAATTCTGAATTCTATCCGAAACAAAAAGTCAATAGGGATTTGTTTATAATGTTGATGGCTGATGTTGAATAAAAAAACCTTGATAGCTATGTCTCACGTTGACGGACGCCAGGTTCTCGGTGGGCACAATCTCAGGAGAAAAAAACCTTCCAGCCGTAAAGCAACATATAGTGTCCTGGTATACTATGCAGTATACTATGCAATATCATTACATATACCTCAGCCAATGTTTCATTATTAACTCCTGGAGAGAGAACCCTTCGTAATCCCCTCTGACAAGAAACGCCAAATCGCGTCACAGTCTGATAACTCTGATCCGACGCAAACCCGTCACTTCACCGCCGTCTCCACTAAACTGCTGACACAACAGGAAGGAAATCAAATGGCGACTAAACGAGGAGTGGCCGTAATGAAAAGTTGACCCCAAATGTACCGCCGTTCAGAAAGTTAACTTCAACTACTTTTGAAGGCTTCTTCGAGGCCGGGGTTTGGACATCTTATCGGTCCCCCAGCGACGCACACACTTTGAAAGTCTCAAGGTGCCTGCGATGTACCGTACGTGTGCGTGTGTATGGAATTCACAGCGGAAATGCGTCGGGGGGGAAATAAGAATTCCGCATCCATTTCTTCCCGCGAACCCCGGCGGCTCATCAGCCACGCGGCCACAGCTGGCGTGGAGGCAATAGAAAACACATAAAACCCGCGGCGATATTAATGACGCTGTCGAGCTGAGAGCCGCTGATGCTATTCGGAGATAGGAGCTAAATGTCCCCGAGAGCGCGCCGGGAACACAACACATTACACGCATTCATATAAACACCCTCTCATCTGGAGGCGCACAACACCGGACGCCCCTTGAGTTCCCACGGAAAAAAAATAATAAGAGGCGGGCCTCCGGTAACGCGATACCCCGTCGACGTCGCGAGGCAATGGCGGTGGCGAGAGATGAAATGAAATCGGAACAAGGTGATGACACTGACGCCACTCGTGGCCCGGCTTTGGAGGACTTAAGTATCGACCTCAAACCGCCCCCTCGACGACTAACCTCCCCGAGACACTCCCTGCCCGAGGAGACTCCTCGTAAGGATCTGAGGTATTTGCCACTCTCGCCGCCGATGGCGTCCCCTGATAATAAATAAACCGTGTATTTATGTATTTGTTCCCGTGGTGCCGACGACGTTGGCTCCGGGTCCGACATATAAACGAGACGATGGGTCGGGATTAAAGGTCCACGGGGGGGGGGAGGAGTACAAAAAGGCTAACTGCCTAACCGTTTCCCAAGACGGGCCAAGAGCCTGTCATCTCCGGGGGGGTGGGGGCGGGGACGGGGGGCGCCGTTGATGTCCCTCAGCGCTCAGGATCTGTCACACACCTGCCACTGTCTTTTAGAAGCTCTGAGGGCCCCTAGTCTGTCCGTACACTGGATCTGGTGCTGATGAGTCCGACCGCATCACTTCAATAATAACAACGCTGGTGTCGGGTTCCTGGGGGGGGGGGGGGGGGTTCAGAGAGCAATCAAACGCCACTCCAGGGGATCGTCCACGAATGTAACCCTCGCCTGTACCCTCTCGCCCTCCCTCTCTCTCTCTCTCTCTCTCTCTCTCTCTCTCTCTCTCGAAGCCTTGACTGACTGACTGACTGACTGGCTGGCTGACTGGCTGGCTGGAGCTCTCCCAGTGTAGCGGTGTCCAATTTCCCTGCTAGTTTACCCTCTGAACTGCGCGGGGCTGGTGGGGGAGGAGTATCTCGGGCTCTTACCGAGGACCCCCAGGGACGGGTTTGCTTGATGGAGGTCCTTGATGTTCATTACATGCCTGTTAGGAGAACGCCCTTTTGTTCGCCCATGTGACCTCGAGAGGAATTACCTTTACACTGCTACTACTACTACTACTACTCGTATGACTCCTACGACTACCAACGCTGCTACTACTAGTACTACGACTACTATACTACCACTACTATTACTAATACTACTCCTAACGCTACTACAGGGAGTAAACTTACCATGCACCACATTATTTAAAGAAAAGAAATGTGTTTTGGGGGAAATATCGTGCAGGCCGATAAAACTGACAAGTCTAAAGCGGTTCCTCCTAATTCCAGCGCCTTTATTTTTTCCACACATCGTTGCTCAAAACCGCAGCGTGAGTGAACCTATTATATCAATTCAGATATAATAAAGATAGAACTCCGCATAAACAAGTACGAGTCTCGACGAGAGAGGAGAGAACCTCGAGACGTTGTTAAACTCTCGGTGGGAGGGAATGTGACAGCTGTCATTATCGTGTCTCTTCGCCCCCGCACAGTTCTGCACCGAGTCCAATCATCGTGGTCGTCCTCCGCCCCCCTGCCAATACACTCGGGCAGCCCCCAAAAATAACAGCCCCCCACGCTCCCTCCGAGCCAACAGCTCCCACGTCTCACTACAAATTGGTACATTTCTTTTGCGGGAACAGGATTCATGTACCTGCGTTTTCTTTTTTTTTTCTTTCTGATTCCTTGAGCGAAGTCGAAGTCGAGGCAAGAAAAGGAGAATTGCAGTACAATTATTCTGCCGGGGAGTTTGGGCCGTCTGCCCGCTGAGAGTCTGTCTGTGGGCCTTAACGGTCTCGAGTATAACCTAGCATTAAACGACTGGAGACAAGTGTTCGAGAAGAACCCGGCATTAAGTAACGGCAGACATAAACAATACGGTTTTTTACCGCTTGGTTATATTTGCGTTGGAATACCCCCGGCCCCTCTGCGCGGAGAGAGACCGAGAGACCGAGAGACCGAGGGCATATAGAATGTGTCGGGATCAACATCTCCCGCGGAGGGTCGATGTTTCCTTTGCGTCGCGTCGATCCCTAATCCCTCGCACGTCTACACGTGACCGTTGACATTCTGACGTCCCGATACCAGCCGACTCAAAAAGGTCGTCCGCCCATGTAGAATTACACATGTGGTGTTAGCGAGGCTATCTATATCATTCAACAAAATATAATGCTTCCTATCAAATTACTAGTTAGTTGACACTCAGTGTGTCCCCTGAATCACGGCCGGGCTTCTTTCTGATGATTGTACCGAAAACAAATGTTCCATTAATTGGGATTGTAATTGAAACGAATGAGGATGACTAGCATTGCTACCAAAGATGCACGTTGCAAGTCCACATTACAATACAATTATTTATGTGTGTGTGTGTGTGTGTGTGTGTGTGTGTGTGTGTGTGTGTGTGTGTGTGTGTGTGTGTGTGTGTGTGTGTGTGTGTCGGCCTCCTAACGTATGACATTTAGGCCGATATAGCGTTATTCTAACTTTATTCATGTAAAGGACTCGATACTATTATATTATAAAGGACTATTATACCACCATGTGTCAGCCTGATTAGCCGTTCCGAGCGGTTTCAATCACCGCTGTTTGTTGACATCACAAGTGGGAGTGTCCACCCACCCAGATGTATGGTGGGGATAGATCAGCCTACCGGTTGCTACCGTCCACTGGTTCGGCTGGTATAGGCTGATCTATCCGGCATACTTCTCGGTGGACACTCCCACTTGTGATGTCACCGAGATGACACCGGTGACACTTGGAATGGCTCATCACACACATAATAATAATAATAATAATAATAATAATAATAATAATAATAATAATAATCAAATTGTGATGAACGTCGGGACCTATGAACTTGTCCATGAAGTAAAATTTTTGTACTAAAGCTCAAGCTGATTCTGATTCTGATTCTGATTCTGATTCTCACTCTGAGTGCGTGTGAAGACCAGTGAGACCAGCAGTAGCATCGCGGTCCGGATCAAATCCTCCCCAGTCCGTGGGATAGCGGCCCGGGCCCAAAGATAAAGTAAACACACACACCAGTGAAAATGGCCAAGTCGCCGTGCGCCGCCGCGCTGCCCCCCTCGACACCGCTACACCCCTGCCCCCCTTACCCCACCCGCTATATATCCCCACCCAAAACCTACCCCACCCAACCCGACCCCCATTCAGCACGGAGGCTTTAGGAAATCCGGCTGTCCCAGGGTGTGTCCAATCCCAAGACGGCCCTGGGAAGAAAGGAAGAGCTCAATCTCAAATGTTCTCTTTTTTTTGTTTTCCGTCTCTCTCTCTCTCTCTCTCTCTCTCTCTCTCTCTCTCTCTCTCTCTCTCTCTCTCCTTCTCTGCCTCTGTTTCTCGCGCTCTCTCTCTCTCTCTCTCTCTCTCTCTCTGCCTCTCTCTCTCACTGTTTCTCTCTCTCTCTCTCTCCAGTCGAGGGACACGGTTCTCACATGACCAGATAACGGGACTGTAAACGCAGCTCCAGACAGCTGTATTGAGTCTGGTCTGGGGGCCGGGCCCCGGTTGGACCAGTCCAGGAAACAGGTGGAATTGAACTTGAAGAAGAAAAAAGCGAAGAAGAAGAAGAAGAAGAAGAAGAAGAAGAAGAAGAAGAAAGGTTTTTGTTTGTTGTTGTTGTCCCCTGTGGAGACGTCCACCACGTCCACCGTCATCAGAAATCAGAAATCAGAAATCAGAATGAGTTAGTTTTTGCAAACAAGGAATGTGCTTTTGTGTTATTGGCGCATTGGACATTAAACAATAAATATATATATATGTCAAAAATTAGCAATAAAATGTCATGGAGTCATGGAGTCTGATTGACGGCGAGTGCTCAGAGTGGTGTTTACATTACATTACAAGAGAGTGTGTGTTTTATGGAGTGTAAGAGAGTGGATATCGCTCTGTAGAGGGGCGGCGGTGAACTGCGCGGCGTGCGGTTCGAGAAAAAGTTACACAGAACAGACGAAACTCCGACGCCGGGGAACCATTACAAAGTCAATGTTTTCATTAGAGTGAACGAAAATGTAAAAGAGAGACGAATTTGTACACGTCGTACATTTTATTATTTTATTTTTTTACACCCACCGCCGTCGAACCTCCCAGCCAGGGGCCGACGTATCCATGACGACGGCATCGGCATCCATCTCGCGCGCGCGACGCTTTCTCCGTCGTCCGTCGGTTCAGATCGCTCCCTCCTTGTGGTTTGACGTTTGTTTTACCGGAATATATATTTGACACGCCCCCCCCCCCCCCCCCCGCTTTAAGCATCATTTAGCGAATGCGAAAGTTCTCCCACTCAAATATCATCAAGCTGATTCTGATTCTTGATTCCGATTCCGATTCTCATCACGTCATCAGTACGCGATGGAAGAATCCACTTCAATTCAACAGATGTTTGACGTTTGATTTGCGCGTCGCGCTCGGCTTGATTGACGACGGGCGACGGTGCAGCAACGGGTGGAGGAGGAGGAGACGGGGGAGAGGAACTCCAGAAGGCTCGACTCGTGGATTTAATGGTTAAAAAAAATAAATTGCTCCTCTCACACACACACACACACACACACACACACACACACACACACACACACACACACACACACACACACATACACACACAGCAATCTATGGCGCACGATGCCTCCACCCATAGACAGGCAGACAGACAGACAGACAGATAGACAGGTAGACAGGAATGACTGAGTGAGTGAGGGCGAGAGAGAGAGAGGGAGGGAGGTTAAGGAGGGGGAGAGAGAGAGAGAGAGAGAGAGAGAGAGAGAGAGATAGGGAGGGAGGTTAAGGAGGGTGGGGGAGAGAGAGAGAGAGAGAGAGATAGGGGGGGAGGTTAAGGAGGGTGGGGGAGAGAGAGAGAGAGAGAGAGAGAGGGATGATCGAGTCATGTGCAATGAAGTGAAGATAAATGGGAATTCAAATAGACAATATAAATGCACCGTTTTTGCATTCATAAGTGATTTATTACTGAGGGAGTGTTTTATGGACGTACCTGTGTACACACACACACACACTCACGCACACACACACACACACACACACACACACACACAGGCACGCAAGCCCACACACACACACACACACACACACACACACACACACACACACACACACACACACAGGCACGCAAGCCCACACACACACACACACACACACACACACACACAGGCACGCAAGCCCACACACACACACACACACACACACACACACACAGGCACGCAAGCCCACACACACACACACACACACACAGGCGCACAAGCCTACAGACAGACACACACACACACACAATAACGACACTGTCATAAGTATATTTTCATGCCAGCAGACACTTCTGTGATGAATTAAATGAATTAAAACCAAACTGTAAAGTGGCAAGCAGGCTCCCCCTCTCTCCTTCTATTTGTGTGAAAGGTGCAATTTAAAGAGAAAAGATTTGCATTAGAATAACACAATATTGTCCACGAGGGCTGGGACTCATTGGGGTTAAACGTTAATATAACACGTCCACGAGTATAGTGTCCATAGGGGGTGGGAATCGGTGGGGGTCAGTGGAGGTCGCGTGCATTCATTCATTCATTCATTCATTCATTCATTCATTCATGTAAAGCTGTGTGTCGTTGTGAACGTCATCGTAATCGACCCCACCGCGACGTCTCGACGCGGGGCTGTCGGGGCCACGAGATCGAGCCTCTTAAACCCTCGAACCCCTCGCTTGACGTTGGCGGAAAAAACTCCGCGCACGGCCGCTGACAAAAGACCCTTCTGTGTCTGGAGTCTCGAGTCTCGAGTCTAGGAGTCAGACTCGGGCCAAAACACACCCCCCCCCCTGCTCAGGTATCCCGACGCTCCGGAGAGGTCAGAGGTCGTCCGCGGTCATCCGACGGGACTCCCCCCCTCGTTAGCGTTCCCCTGGTCTGCCGGAGGGGGGGGGGGGGGGGGGGGTGGTAAATCACTCCCAGCTGTGCGGAGGTGCACGGGTCCCCGGGCCGCGGGGCTGGAGTTTAAACAGGGACTCCCGACAGTTCACCCCTCTCTCTTAAACAGTGACCCCTCTTCAGTTCCTCCACCACCAGAACCCGGGGCAGCAGTACGGATCCTCCACAATGCGGTGCGGTACGGTAGCCCGGGTCGTCAGCGCTACCAGCATGAGAGGGGGAGGGCACTGATTTATGTTCTGTGGATGTACACCCACCACCACCACAGACACCCTCTCTCCCCACCACCCCACCCCCCCTCCCCCCCACCCCCCGATCCCACCCTCGAATCGGTCGGAGGGGTTCCGGGGCGTCTGTTCATTTTCAGCGCAGGGAATGTCGTTGGGTCCGCGGCGCTGACAGGTCCGTATTCGGACGGCTGCCGCTGTCCGGAGAGGCCTCTTTAATTCCCACAGAGTATTTTCGGCTGTTGTTGGACGTGGTGAGAAAGAGATTGTAGTTAATGCTTTGGTTCTGTTTCTGTTCGGCCCCCGGGAGGTCCCCCCCCCCCCCCCCCCCCACACACACCTTACTTTTATCTGGCATCCCAAAAATCTCTCCCCTTCAAACACACACACACACACACACACACACACACCCCTTTACCACACCTTATCACGTCCCTACAACTCATCTCTCACCGAGTTCCTTCCTCACCTTCCTCACGCAATGTGATCGGATGATATTTTTAAACCTCTGCCTCCAGTAAAAACGGTCCTTAAGCTCATCGAGGAAGAAGAGGGGGGGAAAAAAAAAAGGGACGAAGGGAACGAAGAAAAGCAGGGGGAGACGAAAAGCGAACGAAAGAAAGATGAGCCATCATCAAAACACATTTGTGTCGGGCGGGCGTCCGACGCGGGCGCGGTAATCTACGGGCGTGCTTACGACCGCGGGGACATTCATCACGTCTCCCCCGCCGCCGCCGCCGCCGCCGCACGTCTGGGGGCCGACGGCGGGAGAAGAATTTCAATGCGTCACGCGTGCGGCCCATGGATCATCATCATGCTGTTACGACGTCTCCTTCGTGGCAAGACGCACTCGATCCCCTCGCTGGCAAACCTCTCCCCACCACCAGCATCACCGCCACCACCACCACCATCACCATCACCAACGCCACCGTCACCAACCGCCACCACCTCTGTGGAGCCGAAAGTGTCGGCGTCCTGGCATCCCCGGATCCAGGAGAACCAGGATGAGTCTCTCCCCTCTGGTTTCTTGAGTCTCTCCCGCTCCGGCAGGAGGTTGCCGTTGGTCCATCGGCACCAAAACCTCACGCCACTAAGAACTGTGTCTTCCCCCCCCCACGGCACCCGGCCTCGTCAACAAGACCCGGGACCCCCAGTGATCCCCACCGATCCCCACACCCCCTATGGACACTATACACTCACCCCGCTGACTCCCACCCAACCATGGACACTCCTGCGTGACCTTAACGCACATATTTTCTTTTTTCTTTGCACCTTTTAATATATATTTTTAGAATATTTAGAATTTCTTTAGAATTTCTATATCATTGCTCTTTGTTTAATGTTCAATGGTATGCGGCAATTTCCCAAAAGAACATTCCCTGTTTGCAAAAGCGAAGGCAGTAAAGCTCTTCCTGATTCCTGATTCTGATTCTGATTCCGAAGACAATTTCAGGGACAAAAGGAAAAGCAACGCGAACAAGAACGGGATCGTACACGATGGAAGCGTCTGGAAAAAAAAAAAAACGTCTTTTTTTCCTCGTTCCTCCTTACGATTATTATCACGCTCCGTCGGGTTCGGCAGTCTTGGCGAGGGGGGCGGCGACGTACGGTATGGCTGAAGACGGACATCTGTTTTTTTAAACGCACACGTCTAGACAAAGCGTAGGAACAGTAAACTGGTGTTTATGAGCCAGGTAAGGCCTCGCGCCCCCCCCCCCCCCCCCCCACAGCATCAACATACATTCGACATATTTTCACGTCTTTGCCAAAGACTGGAAAATCACTTCTTCTCACCAAACAGTGCGGTATTGTCTTTCACCATTCTGGAAACTTTTCTCCGTTTCTTTCTGTTCTCCACCGAAAAAAAACCTCCAACGTTTCTTTGTGAGTTTTTCTTTTTTTTTTTACAATCTTCGGATTCCAGTGGCTTTTATTTGGCCATTACTCAAAATAAAGCTGTCGATGGTCTCTCTCTCGTCTGCACCGAGGAGAGCTGGATTCTCCTCCCCGGGCCTCGAGGACTTGTCTCTCTCGTTGCTTCTGATATTGTGTGCTGTGCTATGAGCGTGTGAATAAGGTGTCCAAGATGGACGCCCCCCCCCCTCTGAGCGACACCCTATGTACTTTGTATAATGAAGTCATTCATTCGGAATCAATGGATGGAAGCAGGTGAGGGAGGTAAGGGAAGAACTAGGTATTGCAGGACATGGTCGTGGATCAGGGACATGTCTCAATATATATCAATTCATTACCTTTAAATAAAATAAAATGGCGAGTTCATATTGATCTACCCTTATAGTGCACTTAAGTATATTCCCTAAATTCATTAAATTCCTTACAACTTTGTCTTGGAATACGTTGTGGAAACTTCCATTTCTTCTTTGTATTTATTATTTCTCAATAGAAACATACCTGAGTGTTAAAGTGTGAAATGAATGAATGTAAACTCTCTCTGAGTTCAGGCGACTTCCTGACAAAACTCTTTCTGTCAGTCGAGATAAACGTGATTTAGCGCGCCGGCGGTGGCGCTGCCTGCCGCTGCAGACAAGACCTCTGTGTGCCCGACATCAACATCCATTAAACCTCTCATCAGTCATCCTGTAAACAATCACAACACACACACACACACACGCACACGCACACGCACGCACACACACGCACACACACTCACACACACACACACACACACACACTCACACACACACACACACGCACGCACGCACACGCACACACACTCACACACTCACACAAAACAAACTAACATGCGGGGGGGAAGAGATCATCATTATCGAGAGGGGGAGAGAGAGAGAGAGAGAGAGAGAGAGAGAGAGAGAGAGAGAGAGAGAGAGAGAGAGAGAGAGAGAGAGAGAGAACAGGACACAGAGAGAGAGCAGGACAGAGGAAACAGGCCTTCCTGTCCAGACAACGCCGACAGCGACATCGGGGTGTGATGTGGAACGAAGGCCCAGAGCGTAACCATGACGATCGTGTGTCTCCTGTAATCTGCTGAAAGAGCATACAGGCTTTCCTTCTCCTTCCTGTCTGGTCGGTGGTCCCACCACCACCACCACCAACACCACCACCATCACCACCACCACGACCTCGTGGCTGCAACTCAGCCCCCCCGGCAAAAAAAGAACGAAAAGAACCCAACAGAAGCGTCGGAAGGCGGTTTCTCCGACGCGTTCCGACGTATCTCGGAGGCCTTGATCTGCTGAAAATACAGGCTGCCTCCCCCTTCTCCTCCCGACGGCGCTCCCTCCTCCACCACCGACGACACGATGATTTGCGAGACTCATGTTCCAATCCCAACTGCAGCCCAGCTGGAGTACAGGGGGGACCGGCGGCGATGAATAAAATACAATAACTCTGGCAGCAGCCGGTCCGGTGGGCCAGACGAGACACCATCTTTTTTTGATGTGTTTTTTTCTCGGCACCAAGCGACGGAAAAAAAAAAACGAACAAACCCCCAAAACAGGTTCAGTTCATTATCGTCATGGAAACCGCTCATCTGATGCGGTTTGAGATCATTATGCCGCGGGATCATTAGAAGTTTTAGAGGTGCAATGACACATTTTGACGGGGGATGGTGGTGGTGGTGGTGGTGGTGGTGGTGGTGGTGGTGCTGGTGGTGGTGGGAATAAACAAACAAACAACAAAACGACAACGAAATTCCCTCGGTTCCTCTCAGGCGTGAACAACATATTTCTTTTTATCCCGTCTGACATTGTAGTCCTCCGTGCTCGCTTGCCTCCCCCTATATTCTGCATCTGTTTCCTAAAGCACCTGCAGCACTCTCTCTCCCTCTCTCTCTCTCTCTCTCTCTCTCTCTCTCTCTCTCTCTCTCTCTCTCTCTCTCTCTCTCCTCTCTCTCTCTTTCTGTGTCCCCGTTGAATTTGCTCTCAAGTGCTGCCAAGAGGAACGCACCAGATGTGTGGGGGTCTGGCTCTACCGGAGACGACTCCATCACTCCTCTCTCTCTCTCTCTCTCTCTCTCTCTCTCTCTCTCTCTCTCACTTATCCCGCCGTATAAATCTCTCCGTCTATCGGGCCCCGCCGTGGCCCGTCCTCTGCGTCTCATTAGTTTTTCTGTCCGTCTGTCTGTCCGTCTGTCTGTCCGTCTGTCTGTCCGTCTGTCTGTCTGTCTGTCTGTCTGTCTGCCAAGGGCACCGGCTGGGTGGGGCTTGGGAGCGAAAACACGTGTCGATTAGCGTAGCGACGGGTGCTTCTGGGTGGGTGGGCGCAGGGTGGGATACGGGAGCAACATGTGAGGTCTACGACGGCTCATCATCATCATCATCATCATCATCATCATCATCCGCATACGTCCACACGTCCGTACGTCCAACGGTTGTGGAGTCGCGGTATTTCTAAGATTTTTCTTCCTTTTCTTTTTTTTCTTCTTTCCCTCCTCCCGCCGCCGCAGGCCGAAGGGGAAACGGGTCGGTCGGTACCGGCGGTCCGGTCGGCGAGGAGAGGAGGAGGAGGAGGACACGCTATCGCGGGCGCCATTTTCCCCCAGCTCTCCGTTTCCTCCCCTCCCCTGCGCTTAACCGCACTCCGCGGCGCCGTTAAACGCGGCGTTTGCTTGAACGAGGAGCCGGGAGGTTTCGGCGTTTGAGGAGTTCGCCGAGGAACGTCGACGAGACTCGGGAGACGAGAGCGAGTTCGCGGCGGTTCAAACAGCTCTGCCGCCACACACATGAATGTCTGGGATCTGAATGTCGTGCGTCCATTTCGCTCCGACAATCTCAGCAGTCTTGTTCGATCTTCTTGCCGTGTATCCCCTTCCTCCCCTTCAGTCTTTAGCGCCCCCTCTCATCTGATCCCGTCCATCTCGGTCTACCTCGTCTCCGTTCGTTCGCCCCCGTGAGTCATCCCCTTGCGCCGTCCAACGCCATCAATCCTCGCTCCACACCACACCACACGTACCCTAACCTCTTACTGGCGTGGTCCGTGTTGGAAACGGGACAATTACCCGACCGTATGATCATGCGAGCCAGATGTGTGAGATGGTAATGCGCTATTATAATCGAGGGGAGATGGGGCGCCCCCACCCCCCCCGCCCCCCCCCCCCCCCTCGCCGCAAAATGTTCGAAGCAAAATCTGGCGCCGGTCGACCGTATCTCGATTCCGCGACGACGCCGTTGCAGTTTGAGCGTTTGAGAGACCCGGTCGATCTCGCCGGGGGGGAACAGAATGTGTTATTGTCGTGGGGCAAGGACCACCTCAGGGTGCAGTTGTTTGATAGAACCGGTGTTTCTCATGTTCCTCGTCGTCACGGGTCTTGTTAAACTCCACGATGACATCATCATCACGACTCCCGCTGTTTTCCCGTTTCGCAAGGTCGGCGAAAAGCGGCGGTGGACTTACCGTATGCAGGCGGACGCGTTGTATTCGTTCTGGCGTTCGGTGCCAACGAGCGAGAAGAGTTTAACGTTCTCGGTCACTCGCCTTGGCTTGTCACCGGTGGGCCCGGATTAAATATCGAACGCGGAGGGTGTTGCGTGACGGTGGTGGTGGGGTGGTTGGGGGGGGGGGGGGGGGGGAGATGACAACAGCATAATTCACCGAGGGAGGGAGGATCGAGCGAGAGCCGCGGAATGAGATCCATGTTGGGAAAAGCCCCAGCAAGGGAAAGTTTTTAAAAAAGAGAGAGAGAGAGAGAGAAGAGAGAGAGAGAGAGAGAGAGAGAGACAGACAGAGAGAGATGGAAATAAAAGTCTGTTCAAGCTCAAGTATCCAGAAAGAAAGAACAATTCCGCGGCGATATATTTAAGTTGCCATTTTTTTTTTTTTTGCACGTATGTTTCTGGTCATGCTCATTACCGAGCGCTTCTCGCCTCGTCGCGCGCGTCTTCAGCCCGAGCGTGAAAATAAAAACATGACGCCTGTTTTGACAAGAGTGTGTTACTAATCACGGGCCCAAAGACACACACACACACACACACACACACACACACAGAGACACACACACACACACACACACACTCGCCAATGGTTTTGGCCTTGGGTACGAGACGCAGGGCGGGGCTGTGTGTGTGGAATGTGCCAAGTCCTATTCTCTATCTCCGCCCCGTTCTAATCTTACCAGGGACGTGATTGACTGGCAGGGGCAATTAGGTTGAAGTCCTGGAGGAACTCCCTCTCCTCCCAATAGGCTCTGGTTTTGGTAAAGCGGTCCCACTTTTTTTATTCAACGGACACAAGTCAAAACAACCTGAAAGTGAACACTATAGCTCCTCCCAGTCCCCATATAGGATTCTATCAGGGGTGTAAAAAGTACCCAGAAATTATACTTAAGTGAAAGTATGGGTACCGTCTCAAAATCTTACTCAAGTAAAAGTCAGAGTATCTGGCTAAAAACACACTTGAGTAAAAGTCAAAAAGTTTCTACTTTTAAATGTACTTAAGTACTAAAAAGTAAAAGTAAAAACTTTTTTTTATTGCAAGGCCATGGGTGCTCGTCTTGTCCGTCCACGCCGACCGTTTCGTCCTCTTCATCACTCGTACTATCGTTTGTAGTCATCTTCTGTAGCTTGTCACCCTGACTGTCTATTCTTCTGATAGCAGGTGTTTCATCAAAGATCCCCGCTGTCTAGTCTTGCACAAGGACCAATCAGCATGGGTATGGGCGGGTTCATCTTCCATTGATGGGGATCTGATTGGCTGTTTTTAAATAAAGTGCGGCCCGCAGGATTAATAACGTTAACGTTAGTTCGGCCAGAGAAACAAATATACAAATTAAAATTGTTGGACCTGCGAGATTGTACTTTGTACTTTGTAGGTCTGCATTTTAAATGTAAGGAGTAAAAAGTACGTTTTTTTTCTCTGAAATGTAATTGAGTAAAAGTACAAGTATACAAATCTAATAATACTCGAGTAAAGTACAAATCCCCAAAAACAGTACTTAAGTATTGTAACGAAGTACAATTACTCAAGTACTTTACACCCCTGGATTCTATATACGTATCACCGGTAGGGACGGCGGGAGCTTTACATCAGGATGGTAGAGCGGCTGTCTGGGAACCGGAAGGTTTGCCGAGTTCCGTCCCCGTGGCTCCGCCAGGCTACGTGTCGAGGTGTCCCTGAGCGAGACACCGCCGAGGTCTAACACTAGCTGATCCTGATGAGCTGGCGTTGGTTGACAGACACCGAACGTGTGTATGAATTAGAAGGAGTTAATGTGAGGCAGTATTGTGAAGCACTTTGGATAACAGCGTGATTTAAAACGCAATCCATTTACCGCTTTGCACCAAAAACAAGACGTTACGAGGGTTTATCTTGGCCACCGGCAGCTTATCGATCTATCTTGGCAATAATTCTCAACAGCTTCGTGTTTGTTAATCGTCTTGGCGACGTGTGTGTGCCTTTTAATTTCTACCGTTTCCGTTTCCCCGGTGTGGAGATGAATCACTCAAGGCGTCAAACGCCGGCCGGAAGAAGCGTCTTCAGCAAAGACAATCGAGTCAATCGGTGGGATACGAAAAGGAAAGCACTTAACTCGCTGAAGGGTTCGTCGTCGTGTACTTTTCGATTCCAGCGCGTACTCTCGTTAACTCTACGCATTCATTCATTCATTCATTCGTATTCATACGTCCATGGTAGCTCCCGCCGACGGACTCTGTATCATCCCCCGGCGCCATAATATTTACACTTATTTAAAGTGCTTGATTTAGCTCTTCCTGATACGGTTCCCCGGCTCGCAGTGATGCAGTACACGCAGTGCAACATTTAATGTGGTTTCCTGAATTATGGCCCAGCTTCTCTCTCTCTCTCTCTCTCTCTCTCTCTTCTCTCTCTCTCTCTCTCAGTACACACACACACACACACACACACACACACAGTTTATTTACTACCTGGCTAGACCCCGGGTCCTAAGACCATGTATAAATCTCATTAGCTGCACGGCCAACTGTCGGCGACTCGCAATTACTGAAGTATGAATGTGAAATTAATCAGAAAGAAAGGGTCTCGGTGTTAGTGAAAGGGAATTAATCTCTCGCCTTTGTTACGGCAATATAGCAAGAAGCACTTAGCACGACCGCCGCACTCCCTCTCTCTCTCTCTCTCTCTCTCTCTCTCTCCACACACACACACACACACACACACACACACACCACACACACACACGCACGCATGGATTCACATCTCATTCCTCACTTACGCCCGTGGAATGAGAAATGCAAGCCTGAGCCAAAGTGCCAGCGTTTACATTTCAGCTCCGTGGACACTGACAAAACAAGATTGTAATTAGTTGAAATTATCGATCGAAACAAGCTGATGAATGGCCGATGAATGTGAGCCCTGTGGGTGTGTACGTGTGTGTGTGTGCGTGTGTGTGCGTGTGTGTGTGCGTGCGTGTGTGTGTGTGTGTGTGTGTTTGGGGGGCGAGGGGTGTGTGTAACTGTGTGTCACACATTATTCATCGCCGTCGCGACCTCGTCTGCATACGCGCGCACTTTTTCGCGTCCGGCTGAGGGGAGGGTGCAAGCGGGCGAGACACTGACTGAGTGAGTCTGAGTGAGTCTGAGTGAGTCTGCGCGGGGATGTGAGTGAGTCAGCGACAAAGTCCCCGGGTTGTGGGCATGAACATCACTTATTGTTGTTGTTGTTGTTGACGACTTGCTGAAAGACACACATGCTTTACGTGTGTGTGTGTGTGTGTGTGTGTGTGCGTGTGTGTGGTGGTGTGTGCGTGGTGTGTGTGTGTGTGCGTGTGCGTGTGCAGTCGTGCCGTGTGCGTCGTGCGTGTGTGTGTGTGTGGTGTGTGTTGTGCGTCCACGTTTCCTCGTGGGAGTGTTTTGTGTGCGTGTGTGTGCGTGCGTTGCGGCGTGCGTGTATGTGTGTGCGGTGTGCCGTGGTGCGTGCGTGTGTGTGTGTGCGTGCGGTGTGCGTGTGCGTGCGTCCGTGTGCGGTGCGTGTGTGTGTGCCGTGTGGTGTGTGTGTGTGTGTGCCGTGCGGTGTGCGTGTGTGTGTGCGTGTGCGTGTGCAGTGTGTGCTGGGTGTGCGTGCGTGTGCTGTTGTGTGCGTGTGCGTTGTGCGTGCTGTGTGCGTGTGTGTGTGTGTGTGTTCGTGTGTGTGTGTGCGGTGCGGCGTTTCCCAAAGGCCTTGTCGTTTCCCCCGAAGGTCGAGGCATGTCACATATTTTGGTCGTAAGCCGGTGTTCACCCATATTAACGGGAAAGAAGAAAGAATTATTCATCATCAGACGCGGGAAAGAAACAAGAAAAAAACAGAAATAAACAAAAGAGAAAAATGCTCCGAGGCTACGAGTGACTTAAACCCCGTCGCACGGCTAAATTGAAACCGTATTTCTCGAAAAAACAAAAAAAAACGTACACACAAGTAATCGTCGTGGTCGTCGTGGTAGCGGTACATAGCCACACACACACACACACACACACACACACACACACACACACACACACACACACAAATCTGCCAGCAGGCGATAAAGAGAAGACGGGCGCTAGGAAAACGCTTAACTGGGCCGCGTTCCATTACAAAGCGTCATAAACTTCCCCGGGAAATACGTGCATCGCGGCGGGTTGGGTTGGGGTTGGGGGGAGGGGGGGGGGGGGACTGGGGGGGGGGGGGGGGGGGTGGGAGCGCACTCTCCTGACGCTGGGAGGTAGGGATGCTGCAATCCCGCGTTTATGTGGCCTGTAAGCCGGGGCTCTTTTACGAGGAAACGTGGACCGCGGAGATTTTTTTTTCCATTTCCATTTCCATTTAGGGGCATTGGGAAGACGCTTTTATCCGAAGCGACTTACAAAGAGTACATTTGTTGAAGGAGAGACAGCGATAGATCTCTGTGGTACATAAAGATAAGAATAGAGATGGTTTCAAGCGTTCATAGTTGCGTAATAGCGGGGATAAGAGCAGAGGTGTCATTCCGAGCACTGTTAGTAAATGACAAGACGTACAAACAAGTGCAAGTTAGTGGTCGGGTTAGGAGAGGGAAGGTGGGGGGGCCTACGCGGAGTCCAGGTGAACTCTCTTGAGTCAGGTCGGTTCTCTTGAGTCGCTTGACCTGAATGACCTGAACAGTCAGGTTCCTTGCGTCGCGTGGCTCTGTCCGAAGAAGCTGAAGGGAGACCCGAGGAACAAACCCGCAAACATCGGAAATCAGAATCAGAAACTTCTAATGAGCAATAAGCAATAAAAAGGTGCAATTTAGAGAAAACAAAAATGTGCATTAATGTAAAGCAGTAGTGTCCATGAGGGGTGGGAGTTAGTGGAGTTAAACGGTAATATAACGTGTAGTATAGTGTGGGGGGGGGGGGGGGGGGGGGGGGGGGGTTAGTGGAGATCAGTGGGGGTCCCGGGTCTTGTCAAATACAGTTGGTGGATACAACCGGTGACTTTAAATGCACTTTCGTTCGTTAATTTATCGCTTCACTCTCGTCACACATTAGAGCATAAACAATGAGCTCATTCCCGCCGCGCTCGTTGGACCCTCTTGGGTCCCGGGGACTATTATTTGAGCCCATTTACATCCACGCCCAATCCCGCCGATATTTATTCGCCCCTTTCAGATAGATGACTCACCCTCCCTGCCTCCCTCCCTCCCTCCCTCCCTCCCTCCGACAGCCGGGCAACTCAGCCCTCTGATTGGTCGACTTTGTCTCTCATTTGTCTCCGCGTGCCCTGCACTGGCCGGCCAACGGTACAATTCATCTCGTGTGTCACTACTGGCCGACTGAAGAGCGAGGAGGGTGGGGAGGGAGGTGGGAGGGTGAGGGTGGGAGAAGGGGGAGGGTGGGAGGGCGAGGGTGGGAGGCAGGGGGGAAGGAGGGTGGGAGGGTGGGAGGCTGAGGGTGGGAGTCAGACTGTGAGGTGAGAAGCCTGGTCTTTCTTAGAAGCCACCTCCGGTGAAGTATGTCTCCTTGACTCAGAAGCCCGTAAGTCTGTGCAAATCTGCTCGCTCGGCGCAGACACTCGTTCCGGGGGTCCAGATGTTGAACTGAACTGTTTCAACACACACACACACACACACACACACACACCACACACGCACGCGCGCGCACATCAGGAATACATTCCATTATTAACCTTGTTTTTTTGGTGAAAGAACGAACGTGAATTCTCATGGCAGTTCCTCGTTGCAACATCTGAAGGTCGTGTTGGTTCAACACGCAATTCCTCCTTCTCCTGGTTCCTGTAACCACGGCGATATATCTACAGTATGTTGGCGGGAAATAAAGAGGTATTGTTCGGTTAAGAAACCAGTGTCCACCTAGAAGTATGCTGGATAGATCAGCCGACCAGCCTACTACCCAGTGGACTGTAGCGACTGGGAGGCTGATCTGATCTATCCACCACACATCTGGGTGGACAACACTCCCCACTTGTGAGGTCAAAAACCGGAGATTCTGAAACCGCCTTGGAAGGGCTAATCACGCTCACACCCCCGGTGGTATAATAGGTCTCCTTTAACTTCTGTGTCCGTGTTTTCGACGTCCTGTTAGGCTTGCCCAGTGGTACCCGAAGGCCCTCGGAAGTGTCCTCACAGTGTCGGGGACATTTTGACCTCTGACCCTCACTGCTCCAGATACATACGATGCACCGTGTCGCGCCACTGTACACTCCACCACACACACACACACACACACACACACACGGGCTGAGGCTGCCCTCTGGCCACTTTCACTGTAAATATTTGACGACATGGATGCATGAGGTCGGGAGTAATGGGAAGGGCCTCTCTCTCCCTCTCTCTCTCTCTCTCTCTCTCTCTCAGAGAAACACACCTGCGGGTCAACGTGCGACAACATTTTCCCTCGGCCTTAATTACCTTTTCACGATGACGAATGTTCCTACGATGATGACTTTTCAAAGACGGGACCAAGTGAAAAAAAAAGAGGTCATTTTTCTCGGGGTTCCTGCCACAGTGTTTGTTCACACGTAATGACACGAAGCCGCGACGCCCGTGTGGAGTAGACGAAAAAAATAGCATTAATAATTAGCATGAATTGCGCATTTGGATGAGGTGAGGAATGAACGATCCATCCCCATCCATCATCGTGGTTCAAGAACCAACACAGGCTACACTTTTTGGAGCGGGACGCCCGAGGTTTAGCCACGCCTACTCAGAATCAGAATCAGAATCAGAATAAGAAACAGCTTGCCTTAGTTTTTGCAAACAAGGAATGTGCATTCGTGTAATTGGTGGCTACCATTGAACATAGAACATTAAATTAGAGTCACTGTTAAGAGTCACTGGGTCGGGAGTCACTGTTAATATAACGTGTGTTATCGTGTCCAAGTGTACTCTCGCGGTGATAAGTGCATCCATGTGGATCTTCTCGTGATCTCAGGGGAGTCAGGACCTCGGTTTTTAAACATCTCAACCTACCAACACCCCCCGACACACACACACACACCACCAGCAGCACCAGCAGCAGCAGCATCTGCCGGTAGTGGGGTCTCCTCTCCGGGGAGGAAGAGGTGGAGGAGGAGGAGGATGAAGGATCCAGCCGGCAAGCCCCTGCATGCTTAGCATCCAGAGAAACCAGCAACGCCCAGCCCTAACCCTAGCCCCCATCCGCCCGGCTGCCGGAAGACTAAAGACTTAGCGATGAACGTCCGTCGCCGACGACTCGCCGGAGAGTGATT
>PIJE02000932.1:17500-87500 GCA_002895965.2 Coryphaenoides rupestris | reverse complement strand
GATCACAACCGATTATTATTTTGAACTCGTCCCGTCTTTTATCCGTCTCGCTTCGACGTCGTCCTCTCGTCTCGTCTCGACTGCGACGCGACGCCGGAGAACGAAGCGACTCGGGTTCAGAACGTCCAAAAAAAACCGTTTGATTCGCTTAGTGAGAAGGTGAGCGAGTGAGAAGGTTACACCGAGAGCGGCGCTTCGCTCAGCCCGTCCCGCTCCAAATAATCAAATACAATTAGAAAGTCATGACAATGAATGTCAAGTATTTGGATCAATATATCATATATACCTCATTACGAGAAACCTTAGCCGCGTCGTACAAGTATGCGTTTGGCACCCGAATCGGCGGCGAATTCCCCATCACGGCGCCTCTTCGAGAATGATAAAAGCAAAAAGATAAAGTTACACACTTATCTGGACTAATAACACTTTCGGAATCTCGACCATAACTCAGAACTTCGACAATAAACGCGCGCGTGGAAGAGGAACATTGTGGGTTGTTTTTTTTGCTTACCCTGCGAGGGATTCGGTTCCTCGCAGCTGTTTGCTGGAGGTTCCGAGAAGAACGGCTTTTAAAATGAGTTTTTATTAAAAGGGTAACAAGTGTCTGGGGAGGGCAGAGCGGCGGCCAATAGCAACAGGCGGTTCTGTTCTGTGTGGACGTCGAGGACCAGGATGAGGGTTTTTTCACGCGAGCAGAATGGTGTGAGGAGAAGCAACCGGGGAATCGACTCCGGGAAAAAACTAATACTTTCTAATGCTTTTAATTTTAAAGTCGCAGACGGGACCTATAACAAAACCGTGTGAAGAACACCCAGAAACTCTCTGATAGTTTTTTGACTGAATGTAATTTGTGATCCAATGTTTTTTTAAGTGTTGTAAGATGAGTTTTTATTGTAAAATGGACTTTTCAAAAGAGTACTTCATGGTATCCAAACATAGACCTCAACAGTGTGACCTAAACAGATTTCTATTGAAACTTATTTTCACCTCTTGTCACAGATACTGCATTTAACCACATGCACCTCCGCCAAGCTGTAAAGGTTTACAGGCAGACCTCTTGATGACGATAATGGTGTCGGTGTTAAGAGGCCATTACCGTGGTAATACACCTCGTGGAACCAAATTGGACACAGTCCCGCGCCGCCGTGACGGCATCGTGTGTCTTAACAATCCTCTGTCAGCACAACGTCCACAGGGGGGGGGGGGAAGAGGCCATAACACAGTGTGTTAAATTCCCCCCCATATCTTCCCGATCATAATTTCTACTTCACACCATAAAGCAGCAGAAAGAAAAAAAAAAAGCTTGACCGAGAAGATGCGGAATTTTCCACAGAACACCGGTCGTCAGTTTGGAGTTTTCACATTCGCTTGATAATAGAGGGGCGGCGGTAGGCAGCAGCTCAGGAGGTAAAGAGCGGTTATCTGGCAACACGAAGGTTGCTGGTTCGATCCCCGGGTGGCTCCTCCCCCTCCTCCTAGCTAAGTGTGGAGGTGTCCCCTGAGCAAGACACCACCTAACCCTACCTGCTCCTGACGTGTCGGTTGTTACCTTGCATGGTCGGTGTATGAATGGGTGAATGAGAGGCAATACTGTGAAGCACTTTGGATAAAAGCGCTGAATATAAATGCAATCCATTCACCGTTTAATACGTTTGCAATGCTTGACTCGTGCACCTCGGCGTGTTGTAACAGCACGGTCGGCCCCGACACACTGAAACCATTACGAGAGGACAGTGTGTCTCAACAGCTGAGCGGTGAGACAGTAAGCGGGGCAGGTAGAGTTTAGACATGAATCATCGACCCCCCCGAGACAGCACCGGCCCAGGCCCATCCCACCGCACTCCAGATCAAGAGAGAGGTTTTTCTCCGAACGTCTGAATCCAGCCGAGATCGTCGACCGTCAGCGTTGACTCTTAACTTCTTGTCGGGTTTGATTTAACGGATGAGCTCGTCGGGCGGCGAGCGATAACTAAGTCGTCTGTTTAACGTTTGAAGCAACGAACGAGTACATTCGCAACCTCGGAGGCACTTAATGGCCGTTCCGTACCGACTTGAGTTGGGGAAATTGATGGGCAGCGGTGAAGACGTTCAGATCTATTCAAGACCCTTTGTTAAGGCAATCGGTGTCAGCACAATCAGTGAATTTACCTCCAGTTGGATTTTACACCGACAAAATTAACACACGTACAACGATTGTCAATGATGTACAACAATGTCAACCTTTGCCACATGAGTATTGATTGATTTTAGGCAATAATAATAAATAATAATAATAATAATAATTTGTTGTTAGGTTCAGCCTTTCCCCCCAACCACCACACCCTGGGGTCAAGTAAGGAGCCAACAAGCCAAGAATCTGTATCACGTCTGGAGTCTGTAAATACTGTAAATAGTGTGGAGATTCTGATTCTGATCCCTCCAGTTTGTGAGATCTTTGAATCTTGGAGAGACTTCACCATGACGATTGACGTGTCAATATCTTGTTTTATTAACCTTGCGATTATAGACGCTTGAAACCTGCTCTATTCTTATCGTTATGTACCACAGTGACGTACTGCTGCTGTCTCTTTCAATGAATGTACTTATCGTAAGTCGCTTTTGATAAAAGCGTCCGCCCAATGCACTCAATGTAAATGTAAATGTTAAACATCTGATCCATACCTAAAGCCTAAACTGCGTAGCACCGCAGATACCCTGCCTGCCTGCCTGCCTGCCAAAGTAAGACACAAGAGTATAAAGAAGTGTGTGTGGGGGGAGACTCCCTGTACACCCCGAGAGAGAGAGAGAGAGAGAGAGAGAGAGAGAGAGAGCAGCAGATCGCCACGGCCACATCCATCAGGTTCGCCGTCCCTCACCCGGCGTTCGGGGGAGGCTTTTAGAGAGGCGGGGGGTGTCTGCTGGCCCCTCGCCACCGGCCTC
Organism: Coryphaenoides rupestris; assembly: GCA_002895965.2. NCBI lineage: Eukaryota > Metazoa > Chordata > Actinopteri > Gadiformes > Macrouridae > Coryphaenoides > Coryphaenoides rupestris. The sequence goes on along the minus strand of PIJE02000932.1, from coordinate 84,581 downwards.
CTCGCCGCCGGGCCCCTCGCCGCCGGGCCCCTCGCCGCCGGGCCCCTCGCCGCCGGGCCCCCCTCGCCGCCGGGCCCCTCGCCACCGGGCCCCTCGCCGCACCCGGATGGCGGTGGCGGTGGGGTCGGGGGGGGGGGGGGTTCAGGGGAAGTTCACCCGCCATCACATTCTCCTTCTGCTGCAGTTGGAAGCCTGCTAAAAGCGACTCACGTCTGCTTAAACATGATGGAGGGGGCCGGCATTACGTATGTATTTTAAAGGAAGGAAAAAAAGGGGGGGGGGGGAGAAAATATGATGATATAGGTGTCACGATGAAGTAGTCCCGAGGACAGCTGTTTCATCATAAAACGCGGGGCCCTGCGCAGAAAACTCTCGGCCAACCGTCTGTCAAAAAGGGAAGGCCTTGAATAACTAATAACTGTGTGTGAGTGTGTGTGTGTGTGTGCGTGTGTGTGTGTGTGCGTGCGTGTGTGTGTGTGTGCGTGCGCATGTGTTCTTTGTAAAACCCCAGGTTGTACGTGTTTCATATCATGTGTTTCTGACTCTGCGATCTGGACGCTGATCCTCCGGAGCTCACTGCTTGTTTAGTAGGAATATAGTGCTGCAGAGACAGGTGGAGTGAATGAGGAAACATTGCAAAGTTCAATACTGCCCGAGTTGTCTATCTCTCTTCTCTCTCTTCTCTTCTCTGCTCTCTCGTCTCTTCTCTTCTCTGCTGCTATAGTCTCGCTATACCTGTAAGCAGACAAAGATAAATATGGGTTCCGATAGTAAATTATATTTTACAAGACACATAAAGAGCCACGTCTGAAAAAGGGGGTGTAGAATTGTAACCTGGCGGACCAACTGCTGTGTTTCAGAGAAGAACCATCTGGGAAGTCGTCATTGGAAACTGTTTTTGAAAAGGGGCCGGCCGGCACTTTCCTTGGCAAAAGGTCCTCGGCAGGTGATTGGACGAAACCTAGACGTATGCCGACCGGAACAGTTCACCTGTACTGGTACGGTACAGTACAGTCCACGGCGGGTAGACCCGATCTAGTCATCATACGTCTAGGCGGACGCTCCCACTTGTGATGTCACCGGACGGTATAGTCACATAGTCACACCCGGTGGCGTAATAATAATAATGTCCCCTTTAAGAGAGAAACAGCATGTGAACCCAGCAAGGTCGGGACGGTCTCTCGAGGCTTGTAATGAGCGGGCCGGACGAGGGGCCGTGAAAACTAAATACGAAAACAAAATGTCAGAACAACACGACCCGTGCTAATTGCATGAGCGTGGGTGGGAAATATCACAGCCAGGTGTGCAAACTCACATTAATAAGAAATCAGGACGCTGGTCGCCGACATACAGTATTACCACACGTTGTGAGTTGTGTTGTGTTGTTGTTGCTACAGAGAAAGACATGAGCACAACATTTAGTTGACAGCTTATGTTTAGAAGAATACTGTTTGGAAGAATACTTTTTACTGTACTTATTAGGTACTGTCTTACTAATTGTTTTAGACTGTTTAGAAGAATACCGCAGGAGTGAATGGGGAGTAAGCATTCCATTGCACTTGTTACACGTGGCAATGAAGAAATCTGGAATCTCTTGAATCTTGAATGTATGAAATCTGAGATGGAGGTTATGATAATGCTAATACTGACATTTGAGACGAGGTTTGAGCAAACTTATCTCCACGATAATCTATTATCCGACAAAGAATGCGTGGCGAGTTAAAGATGGCGCGTACAATATGACCTTCTAATCTATGGCCCAGCCCACCAAGGGTTCAGTCAGAAGAAACGCTCAATAAATATAAAATGTTGTGTCTTTGAGAGACGGGACCTTGAGGGACTTTCCTGTGTCAATTGACTACTTGTTTTCAGTTTGCCACCCTCCCACCGCCGTCACCCATACCTCCCCACCCCACCCCCGTCACCCATACCTCTCCCCCAGTCGTCAGCCCTACCTCTCCCCCCCCATCACCCCTACCTCTCCCCCAGTCGTCAGCCCTACCTCTCCCCTCCATCACCCCTACCTCTCCCCTCCATCACCCCTACCTCTCCCACCCACAACCTCACCCCTACCTCTCCCCCAGTCGTCAGCCCTACCTCTCCCCCAGTCGTCAGCCCTACCCGCCTGAAGCCAAGCGGAGAGCCGACTAACCGACTGACTGAGAAGAACCATTGAAACCGCAGGTCAGCGCTTAGGCACCACCACCCTCGTCTCGGGCAACGCTGGAGACACTCCGTGGCTTTCCAGAGTCCATTCACACTGACGTCTCAAGAAAATGGCAAGAATAACGATTCCAATGGCTTGGAAAAGCCCCGCGCCAGGCAGACAGGCAGGCAGACAGGCAGGCAGACAGGCAGGCAGGCAGTCAGGCAGTCAGGCAGCTGCGTGCCGTGTTCAGGGTTCACTTTCCCCATGTTTTTGTCACTTCTAATTCAACGTTCTGAAGCCACAAACGCTGCAGAGTGCGGCTGTAGGCCTACTTTGTCAAATTAGACGCAATTAACGACGTGGGGTTAGCGAACGTTACTGCCGAGCTGGCAACACAACGCGAGAGAGAGAGAGAGAGAGAGAGAGAGAGGGGGAGGGGGGGAGAGACAGAAAATAATTTGACACTCAAATTCACTTTCCCATTAAAGGAGAATTGGTTGGATGTTGGTCCATTCTGAAGACCCTTGCTTGCTGCACGTCATGCTTAATAAATAATGCAAGTAGACCCCCTAGTGGACAGAAATATGTCTTCACATAAATGACTGGGACACTCCCAACCCCAGCCCCCCCAACACCATGTTATAAATACATCAATATTAATACAGAGAGAAGAGGCCATGCATGTGGAACTGATATATTTTCCCCTTTCCCCTTCTCTCATCAAAGCCAAAATGCATTTATATATAAAAGAAACAGAAAATATAAAGCCTACCATTATGCTGATTCAAAGCAGTGGTTGTTTTTGTTGGCCTGCTATGACCCTACTTAATCTGAAAATGATCTTGACCCAGATGTATTTTTTTTTAATTTGCCATATAGCCTATAGCACTCCCGGTAATCCATATCTCAGTTATTATCTGCACATTAAGCATAAATCCTGACAAAGTCTTGTATTTCAGAGCCTTCTGCTATAATACTCTCCAGAATCGTCACGGTCTATAGGTCTAAAAGACGTCGCCACCCCTTTGGCACGTAGCAGGTAACCCAACACAAGTTGAGCCACGTTGATATAAACAGTACAACTCAACTTAAATGACTAATTAGTTACTTAACTCAACCCCACTGACTCACGTCGTCACCTCTGCTGTCCAAATCTGATCGGTTTCCATTGGATGGTTCTTAAGTCGTAATCACTGCTTTTTATTCCATTTTTATCTTTTACTTTTTATGTTTTTATTGACTTGTCTTTATTTATCTTCTTACTTCTATTTATTTTCTAAATATTTAATTGTTGTAATGTTTAGTCCTGCAAATTTCTATTAATTCGTGTCCATTTCTGTTTGTTTGTTTGCTTTGTGGAGCACAATAGACAGCAAATAACGTGGATTTGACTTGATTTGACTTGATTTGACTTGATTTGACTCGGTTTCAAAATGTCAGCATCACGTCATTCAATATCCAACCTCGAACGACACAAGGTTCACCACAACTACCAGCAGAACCAGCAGAAGTTTACTGCAGCAGAACCACTACTCTGGTAGCGGAGGTCAGATCAATCAATGGCCAATCCCCTTGCTTATCTACTCGGCTCTGGCCCCCGTACTGCTGCGGGGATGTTAATCAGCCGTGTGTGTGTGTGTGTGCGTGCGTGTGTGCGTGCGTGTGTGTGTGCGTATGTGTGTGTACGTATCCGTGTATCTCGCAGTAGGGCCTAATGATTTGCCTCGTTTATTGCCTCTGCTGTGGTCATGTGGCGACCGGTAGTACCTGCCTCTCTCTCTCTCTCTCTCCACTTTCCCTTCTTTGCGATCGCTATCACCAAATGGGGTCAGGGACTACACCACCCTAATGGTGGTGTAGTTAAAGGAGAGTGCCGATGGTGCCGCTTTAAAGCGACTTAAAGCGGGGGGATCAATGCGTTATCAACTGTGTTCCGCCGACTTCTTCCACTTTGGTTTATACGCAGTATCCGACCGCGTGACTGCATTTCCACAACCCAAAGACGTGTAATCCTCGCTATAGGCGGGAACAGGCGCGTTGCATTTCTCTTTCTCTTTCCTTTCTGTGTCACATAAAGGCTGTCTTTGCAATCACCATCAGTCATTCTTATCAGAATCCCGTTTCCCCCGTGAGAATTCGGCGATTTGCATATTTAGCAGGCCCAATGCATCTGATGGCCATCTCTCTCTCTTTTCTTTTTTTTTTCCCCCCTCCATGATACGGAACCGTTGTTGGTATCTGAGCCGCTCCGGGGCACGTCGGGGCCCGACCGTCTGAGTGGCATGCAAATGGGAAATAATTCAAATCCCGATTGTGCGTCGCGGCTGTGGTATACGGGCTTTAATCCTGAACCGTGACCGCGAGCCCCCCAGGACCTAACCTGCACGCACGGCCCTTGTGCAGAAGCTCTCCGGCCGACCGCGACCCTCGACCCGGACGTTGAAATCGGGCCAGCGATGGAGACCGTGATGGAGCCTTTTATTTTCGATTTATTTTCGGCAAACGTTAATTAATCGACAAAATTAACTACAATGCAAATCCACGCGCGGGGGGAAAATGCGATCTTAAGGAAGGTTTTTATCCGCCCTATAGGCTCCACCGTTTGGCCTTCTCTTTCCCCAGACGTCCTACGTACCGCCCTTCCCCCTCCCCAACATCCCAGAGGATTCCTCCGCCGTAAAGATTTTCCCTTTTTTCCCTCTGATTTTTCACACTCATTACCACGCCGGGCTCCCAGCTCTGCCGACCCAGGGCCAATAGGGGGGTCCCCCGCCATACCTGAGGGAACAATGGTGATCGGGGCTGGGGCTGGGGCTGGGGGTGGCGGTGGGGGTGGGGGGGGTCAAGACGCAGCAGCTATACCTCAGACCCCGGCTCTGTTCGCCAGAAGAATGGACCGGGACACCATTATCCCCCAATTTTCTGCAGACTAAATCAAATTAGCGGCAGACATGCTCCTGAAAGGGGAGACTCTCCGAAGATGGAGGAGGAGGAGTGGGGTTGTGGGGTTGTGGTGGTGGTGGTGGTGGTGGTGGTGGTCTTACCCAGCACTATATACAATACACCCCCTTTCTTTGTACTCCTCTGTTGCCCTGCTGCTGTAGAAGCTGGAGCTGAAGACCTTCTCCGCCTGATCTCCAACCTCCTCGCCCCCCTAATGATGCCCTCGAGGTCGTCCAGGGGGTGGGAGGGGCAGGTGGTGGGAGGGTTGGAAGCTCTACCAAAGGGTTTGTAGGGAGGGACCTCTCCTACCGGTCTAAAAAGCAGCCCGTATTACGGATCTCCTTTTGAAGAGCGTCGGGAGCTCTGAATTACCAAAAGAGGCAATTCATCTTCCAATATACTCCGTTTGAGAAGAGGATCCTCGAATCCTGAGGCACATGAGTGAAACTACAAAGTTTCTGCAAAGCATTGTCCTGTAGTAGGAACGCCGAGATTGAATGTGCGCCACAAAGGACAGACACTGAAATTGGTTTCCTTCGGTGAACATAGAATTCCAACAATACAATACAATACTGACCCCTAGTGGATTTTCAGCAGCAATGAGAGATGAAAATGAAGAAAAGTAATGTCTGTTGATACAGACTTCATCAAAGCTTTATTATTATGCATTGACGTCAGTATTTCCATCGGCCCCTGTCCGTGGAGCTCCATTTGGAGGCCTCTTGGATTTGGACGGGCATCCAAGCCTTTTTCACCGAGGAGCTTTGGAGGTCTTTTCTCGTCCTCTGGGCTTCGGTACTGCCGGGCGACGACGCAGCCAACCCGGTCGGAGTGACGTAACGTCTGCAGGACAAAGTGACCGAAGTTCAAAACACGAAACAGAACAATTAAAGGGGCCCTATTACACCGCCAGGCGTGTGAGCGTGATTAGCCATTACAAGCTCTTTCAACATTGTCGGTGAGGTGACTTAAAATTGTCATTGTGACGACGTGACATCACAAGTGGGAGTGTCCACCGAGATGTATGCTGACCAGATCCGTTTCACCGGTTGGTACGGTCCAATGCGTAGGCTAGTAGTCTTGACCTGGACACTCCCACTTGTGATGTCACGTCATCACAATGACAAAGTCACCTGACAATTTTGAAGCGACTCGTCATGACTGGTGGACATAATAGGGTCCGTTTAAGATGAATTAAGATCCAAAGTGATCCGTACTCACCTCAACTGGCCGTCAGTATGCAGCCTGAATCCGGCCCGCTCTCTCAACAGGTCCAGGGCCGGGTTGGTTCGCTGGGTGCTGCCGGTCTGAAAATGAACGTGGCGTTCCGGATGCGTCGTTCTCCTCTCCGCCACCGACGTACGAGGCCGCGGGTCCTTCCCACGTGGGTGTTGTCCGGCCCGGTTCTGCCTCGCGAGTAAACCATCGCCGTGGAACCGACGCGCACCCACGTCAGAGTGCGCCCTGGTACCTTCTTCATCTTCATCTTCATCTCCCGCTTTCCTGGTCTGGTGGTTCAGAACCAGGGGCGGCGGTCTGAACGGTGACGTCTGAGCCCCGCGTGGGTGTTCTGGGGGTTCTGGGGAGGTAAGAGGACCTTTAGGAGGACATGGAGGAGGAGGAGGAGGAGGAGGAGGAGCAGGAGCAGGAGAAGGAGGAGGTGAGCCCCATGCATCCCGCAGCCGGGCATTTAGCTCCATGTTGACCGCAGCATCTCCGCCGCCGCCGCCGCCGCCGCCGTGTGCCTTCTGGACGCCGTTGACCCTCAGGAGGATGCGGTCGGTGGTCAGCTGGTGGTGAGGACCCCGCCTCCTGGCTCGCTCTGCAGCGGCCTTCGCGCTGTTGGTGACCGACGCAGAGTTCTTGATGGGCTTGTCGAACTCCTTGACTGTGAACGGGTATTGCCAAGACGTACAAACACGTTAGTGCTTTGTAGAAGTAGTGGTTTAGTAAACATACACAAAAAAAAACCGATTTATGCTTCAAAGCAGAAGATGCTGAATTCTGATCTGAATTCGGAAATCATTGATGGATTAAAAACCGCAGAAGACAGCCAGATGAATGAAGTGGCTGCGCTGTGTGTCTCTGTGGGAGGTTTTGCCTTTTATGGATGTCCAGCTACTCCCGGCGGCGGCGCCCTGGCAGCGCGCGGGTCTCCCGGGAGAGAGCGCCGAGGGGGGCGGGGTCCTGAACTCGGGCTGCAGGTCCAGGTAGGCCCTGCTGCGCCTGTGGCTGCGCAGGTCGCTCCAGCTGCAAGGCCTCAGGGACTCCTGCTGGGCCTCTGTGGGTCAAATGTATGGTGAAATGTACGTCAGGAGGTATAAGAGCGGTTGTCTGGCAACAGGAAGGTTGCTGGTTCGATCCCCCGGGCTCCTCCCCCTCCTAGCTAAGTGTGGAGGTGTCCCTGAGCAAGACACCACCTAACCCTACCTGCTCCTGACGTGTTGGTTGTTACCTTGCATGGTTGACACCGCCGTCGGTGTATGAATGGGTGAATGTGAGGTGATACTGTAAAGAGCTTTGGATAAAAGCGCTTTATGAATGCAAACCATTAAAATATACATGCCTCACGTGTTTTAAACGTATCCATTTTTTGGCGACTTTTTTTTATTAAACCTTTATTTAATCGTGTAAAAAAAAGCTCATTGAGATTTAGAATCTCTTTTTCAAGAGGGACCTGGCCAAGAGGGCAGCATCAAAAAACACATACATATACTGTAGGTTTCATCTACATATCAAACATTTAAAAGGCAGCTTAGAGATGCATGGATAACGAAATCAGGAACAGAGACAGCGAAATCAGGTGCAGGCGAAAGTCAGGTATAGAGACACTTTCCGATTACTTGTGCGTTCTTCCTTCAGCATTGAGCCAAAAGCTTCACGCGAGATCAGCTCTGGGGATTTTAAGTCTTTCAGGAGGGAGTTCCACGCAAAGGGGGCAGCGTATTTAAAAGCTTTTTGCTTAAAGGGTTAGGGTTAGGGTTAGGGTTAGGGTTAGGGTTAGGGTTAGGGTTTAGGGTTAGGGTTAAAAGCGGCCTTGGCTTCTGATAAGATATCTACACAAATAAGTCGGGACTTACCCTCCTGTAGGTCCTCGACTCACCTCGTGCTTGCCTCATCCTCCGGGTGGACAGACATCGGGCGTGGTGGCTCAGCGCCGGGCTCTCAGATCCCTCGCCGCCATAGATCTTCCGGCAGGTCGAGCCCACCAGAGCCATGCGCTCCGCCCGCACAAAGTCGTGAGGCACCCGGCCGGGAACCTGAGACGAGCCTGGCGGAGCGGTCGCAGCCCCGGGGAGGGCGAGGGTATCGGCGGGCTGGGCGCCGGCCGCCGCCACCGCCACCGCCGCCGCCTGGTACTCCCAGGACACCGCGGCAAACTGGAAGAGCTGCAGGCTGGAGGTGGTGTTCACCAACACGCTGGTCGTGGTGGTGGTGGAGGTGGTGGTTGTCGTGATGGAGTTGGTGATGGTGTTGGTGATTGTGATAGTGGTGGTGGTGATGGTGGTGGTGATGATGGTGGTAGTAGAGAAACAGAAGGACAATTTAACAGCTTCATAAGTTCAGTTAGAAGATAATGATACTGCTGTTTCTGCATTAGTTATAAGTCATTTTAAAATGCATATTTTGGTATATACAGTATTTGTATTTGTATTTGTATTGTATGTATATGTGTATAATTTTGCAGTACAGCAGTGTTTAAAACGTCAAAAAAAGTCATTTAACAAAATGAACGCCCGGGTCCCGGAGACTCCGGAACCTTCTGTGTATCAGACTCCTCCAGGGTACCTGTTGCCGTGGAAATGGACGGAGAGGATGGGGCTGAGGCGGCCCCCGACCTTGATGACCTTGAGGCAGGCCCCGGTGAGGAGGCTGAAGACACGCAGCTTCCCGTCCTCGCAGCCGGTGACCACGCGCAGGTAGGACAGGGACAGGGACGCCACCGCCCTGCACACCCATCCACCAGCACAACGTTAATCATCGCGTATAAAGTCACTGAATAATTCCATTGGACATACTGACCTGAATATTTGACTGATTGAACACAAGAGTTATTGGGGGGGACAAGCTTTTCTAAGTTGATGTGAGAGAGAGAGAGAGAGAGAGAGAGAGAAGGGGGAAAGAGACAGAGAGAGAGAGAGAGAGGGAGAGAGAGAGAGAGAGAGAGAAAGAGAGAGGGAGTGAGAGAGTGAGAGATAGAGAGATAGAGAGATAGAGATAGAAAGACAAAGAGAGAGAGAGAAGGGGAGACAGGGAGACAGGGAGACAGGGAGAGAGACAGGGAGAGAGAGAGAGAGAGAGAGCGCGAGAGAGAACAAAAGTAAATTATTCTCTTGTTTTGTTGACTTCAGAAAAGCTTTTGATTCTATTTGGCACGATGGTCTGCTGTACAAACTATTGGAAAGCGGTGTTGGAGGGAAAACCTATGACATCATAAAGTCAATGTACACCAACAACAAATGCGCTGTTAAGATTGGCAAACAACACACAGACTTCTTTCCCCAAAACCGGGGGGTTAGACAGAGATGCAAAAAGAAAACTACCTCACACACTGGAAAGAATCAACCAAAAAACTGAGTAAATTAGAATGCTATTTGGCCCTAAACAGACCAATACACAACGGCAGAATACCTGAGCACTGTGACCGACCCCAAACTCAGGACATCCTTGACTAGACTAGACTACAGACTCAGCGAGCACAGCCTCGCCGTGGAGAGAGGCCCGCCACCGGCAGACCTGGCTACCAAGAGAAGACAGACCTCTGTACCACTGCACCCAACAGGAGGTTGGAAACTGAGATACACTTCCTAACAACCTGCCACCTCTACCAAGACATTAGAGATACATACTTCCCACAGATCTCAAACACCCAAAAACAATTTTGAAAACAATTTTGAAAAACAACCAAAAACTTCCATATCTGCTGGGCGAGGTACAGGAATGTGCAAACACAGCAGCAAGATTCGTGAGCTGTTGAGACAGGAGAAGGACAACGAAATACAACCTCCATAAAGACTGTCAATCACCTGTCAATGCCACTTTATTATTATCATCATTATTTTACTTTGTATTTTTGTATTATTATTATATACTGTATATATATATATATATATATTTATATTTAAAAAAAAAAAAAAAAAAAAAAAAAAAAAAAAAAAAAAAAATGAAATAAAAATATATTGTGGCAGACGGCCACAGAGGGGCCGACTAAAGAGTGTGGACGACAGTGGGGGGAACCGCAATTCCCCATTCGGTCCCCAGAGGGAGGCGAGGAGACCAGGAAGTGGGAAGAGCCAGTCAGCCTTATTGAAGGTGGCTGCGCCTCGTTGGAGGAACTTGGCGGCAGCCAATCAAAGGCCTAGCTGCAGGCAATAAATAGGAGAGGACCTGGGTGGTGTGGAGAGTGGAATGAGGAGTCAAGAAGAGAGTGGAGGAGAGAGAGGTGGAAGAGGAGGTGGTTGTGGGAGAGAAAGAGGGAAAGAGGAGAAGAGAGAGAGGAGGAGGGAGGAGAGAGGAGAGGAGAGGAGAGGAGAGGAGAGTAGGGGAGAGTAGGGGAGTGGAGAGAGGAGAGAGGAGAGGGGAGGAGTAGGAGGAGTAGGAAGGAGAGGAAGAGGAGGGGAGTGAGGAGAGGAGGGAGGAGGAGGAGGAGGAGGAGGAGGAGGAGGAGGATGTGGGTGAGTGTTGAGTACAGAAGTGGCTGTGTGCCTTGACGTTCTGCCTGTCTGCCAACCCGAGTTGTGTACCGACCCTTGCCTGCCTGACGACCCTCCCGCCTTGCCTTGCCCTGGACCCCTGCTAATGGACTTACGACTACTTCTTGGGAATAACGGACTTGGGCACATAATTACCCTGCACTTTCCTCCCCCTGTACAGTAAGTATCGTATAGCATTGAATACTGTGTGGGATTGGTGATTTACTATCTTCAGTCGGGTGGACACCTCCACAATATAGGGGAGTGTGCCACAATATTTTATATATATATATCTTATTTGTGGTTGATTTGGAGCCGCCTGGACGGTCAGGATGGAACAGGACCCTTACACGGGGTGGGTGAAGGTGATCAGACATCCGCTGGCGTCAGGGTGGGCACTCCAGGCCTTGACACGACCCTCAGCGTCACCTGACAGCAGGTGCCACCGGTCGAGGAACAAGCACTTCACTGGAGCTGCGGTGGCCGTCGAGCACCTAAAATGTCCAGGGGGAAAAAGGGAAATAAACCGTGTACTATTTAGTCATTGAGGCAGACGTGTTTTAACCAAAAGCCTCTTACAGGGAATTCAGATGCATGACCAGTAACCAGTTGCTACAGTCCACTGGGGTAGGCTGGTAGGCTGATCAATCCAGCATACTTCTAAGCGGACAGTCCACTTGTGAAACCGGAGATGACACGGTTTTTGAAACAACTTGGAATGCCTAATCACTCACACCTGGTGGTATTATATATCTCCTTAAAATAAATATCAATATTCTCACAGCGACAATGAAATGACTGACTGATGTGTCATTCATGGCGATCCATTCCCCTTTCCTTCGTACCCTGAGCAGTGATGCCTTCTCGATGTCCCACATCTTGACGAGGCCCTTGGCACAGCGCTGTACACCAGCGGCCGGGTGACCTTGACACAGAGCACGGCGCTGGAGTGTTTCCACCTCAGGTGCTTCAAACACTTCCCCTTCCGCAGGTTCCACACTGGGCCGCGTCCAAAAAAGAGAAATGTTAGCATCGGGATGTTGGATGTTGGTCCTTGTGTGTCTGTGTTTGAGTAACACAAGGTACCGGTAGGTAAAATTTAAGAGCTATTTGAGCATAATTTGTTCGCTATTAGTGAGTGAAATACACTGTCTGACTGTGCCTGCCTCTGCATGAGTTCATTTCGATTTAAGGCCTGTTCATTTCTGACCAATCGGGGCATCTCTTCTCTTCCCTGATTGGTTTGGGGAGACCATCTTGGCTTGTCAGTCACATGTGCATGAACGTTTCTTGCTTCTTTTCCTTCCTTGGAACTCTCGAACCTTACCGAGAGCGGCATTAACATCTAGACGATATTCCGGTTAAGTTGAGGGTTAAGAGTTCACCTTTGACCCGGCAGTCTTTGGCCCCGGAGACGAGGTGGTCGGTGTGTGCGTCCAGACAGGTGATGGTGCCCGTGTGACCGCTCAGCAGCACCGTGCACGCGCCGGTCTTTAAGCTCCAACACCTGGCGTGTGCGTGACGAGGCGATACCCACACAACACATACCAGAGACACATGAATGAATGTTGTGTACAGAACTTCTATATTGAAGGACGTCTGATGCCAACCCCGTGACCTCTCCCCCTGACCCACCCACCCTGACGTCACCCCCCGTGACCTCTGGCCCCCCCTGACCTCACCTGATGCTGAGGTCGTAGCCGGCGCTGACGACCAGCTCTTGGTCCTGGCACAGCAGCACGGCGCGCACGCTGCCCGCGTGGCCCGTGAGCGGCGAGCCCGCCTCCCTCCGGGGCACGGTGGCGCTCAGCAGATGCACGGCGCGGTCCTTGGAGCCCACGGCCACTAGGGGGCCCCCTTGGTAATGTACCACGCGGTGCGGATCCTCCCTGTAACATCCTGTCTTATCTCAACTTACTTTTTATGTCTTTGTTTGCAAACCTTTTAAAGGGGACATATTGCCACCAGGTGTGAGTGTGATTAGCCATCGCATGTGAAGTGACATCACAAGTGGGAACGCCAACCTAGATGTATGCTGACTAGATCAATCTACCAGCCTACCCAGTGGACTGCACTGTACCGACAGGTACACTGATCTAATCATCATACATCTAGGTGGACATTCCCACTTGTGATGTCACTAGATGGTCGTCACATCATGGCAATTGTGAAATGGCTCGCAATGGCTAATCACACTCACACCTGCTGGTATAATGGGGGACCTTTAAAGTATTGTTCCTGTCTACCATATATATTTTGTAGCTCCTTATATTTGGATATACATTTTTTTTAAAGACAACACTGACTTGTCCAGAAGCGTGGTGGTGCTGTACAGGCTGCAGTAAACATTGCGTTCCTCCATTTTCACCGACTTTGTTCTCACGTCTGAGTAGGCACCTCCGAACATCTCCACCTGCTGCCACACCAACCGCAATCAGAACAGTTCACCGTAGCTTTCCCTGAGCTCAGTAGCATTTATTTTAAGGTAAATGTTAAGTTAAGTTGCAGGATGGCTGACCTTCTTGCTGTCGGAGGTCATGTCACCGTCCTCATCAGCCTCCGCAGGAACGAGAACTTCGACAACGTTGGCGTAGACGTCGCTTATGACCCTGTTACGGTTACTCTGCAGGACAGACCGTCAGGATACGATTTATTTTAAATAATGACAATTATATTATTAGGGTGCCTTTGCAATGCAAAGCACACTATTACTCTCCTGCATACTTCTTTATTATTGGTCGGAAAAAAAGTGATAAGGGCCGACCCTTACAATATTTGGACTTTTGGCCCAAAATATTTTCTCTTCCAATCCTTTTCCAAATGTAACCACGTCTCACCCCGAGTGTGCCGAAGCTGTACTGTAAGTTTGGAACCCATCGGATAACGTTTACTAGGAATAATGACAGAAATTGTCCCAAAAAAAGCGATAAGGGCCCCCAACACAATTTTGTGTCTTGTCTGGATATGTGTGTGTTATTGCTTGCTTATATGGCAGCAGGCACCCTCAAAATTTCCCTGGAATTTTTCTAGTTTCTAAATATTATAGAAACAGAATCAGAATCCAAATCAGAATCAGCTTTATTGCAAGAACTGTGTGAAATTGGTGCACAACATTGAACATTAAACATAATGTATATATATATATAATGTATACATTAATATATACAAAATATATATCAAAATAAGCAATTAAAAGGTGCGATTTAAAATGGATTCATTTAAAGTGCGTTAATGTAAATAATTGTACCAATACTAATGGGTTTTTGATGTAATATAGGACTAATAATTACAAATATATAAATATTGATAAATGTATATAGATTTTATTCAGTCATGAAAAGGACCCATACCTGCATGATCAGAAGTTGTCTCCTCAGGCCTTTCTTGGCGTGGTGGTCCAACGCGAGGTCGTCCACCAGGTAGCGCCAGTGTTGGGACACGTCTCTGCAGCGTCGCACACTCAGCTTATCTAGAAGGCCTGAGACGGATGACCCGTCCCAAACATTAAAGAATGAGTGTGTGTGTGTGTGAAGTGTGTGTCACTTTTTAACAAGAGTGTATTCTTTTCAGGAGTGTAGTCCTTTCTCTAGACAGGCAACATCTTTAGCATCTTTAGCACCCTTCTTAAAAGGCTTTTTTTTTACAGGAAGGCATTCTTGAACTTTTAAAGTCGCTCGCTTGTATCTTCTCACTACCGTCAATTGACATTTTTCGCCTTTTTTTTTCTCCCTGGTGTTTTAATGCTGTTTTATTCCTCTGTTGTTTTTATTGCACTTTTATTGCCATTTTTGTTTTTATCTGCTGTTCTTTTTCTGGAAAGCACTTTGTAACCTTGTTAAGATAAGCGCTTTTTAAATAACGTTTGTTATAGATGATGTATATTATATATATTTATGAAAGTATAATTGGTCATTAACATGTCACAGCTTCATTTTTTTCAAATATACATAATTACTGGATATACATAATTAATGGAGCACTTTGCAGAGGAGACGCGAGGTGAAAACCCTATTGTCCTCTGTTTTAGTTGGGACCATATTAAGCCTTTTGTCTTCGATAGACTTCCCGTCAACACACACACGAAGGCTCATCTGCTCAGCTCACTCATAGCTCATCGTCGGTTGCTAGGGTGTCATTGTCGTCAGCGTATCCCAGGGCAACCCACTTGTGTTTGGGGCTTTTTTTTTTTTTAACAAGGGCATTCTTGGCTAATTGAGCTCCGTCCCCATGGCACCGATAGCCACGACTCCACTTGCTTACCGCTGGTTCAACAGGGGTCGTGGATGGATTGGACACTTTAGTTTAAATGCAAGAGACACAGCAAAACCATACTGATTCACCATCGAGTGGGAGTTGTGGTGTGTGTGTGTGTGTGTCTGTGTGTGTGTGTGTGTGTGTGCCTGTGTGTGCTGTTTGAGTGAAATGTAGTTTTGAAAATTATATTATACTTGCGTGTGATTGTTGTGAAGCATACTGTATATGGGTACAAGTTGCAGGGGGTTGTGTGTAATTATGTGTGTGTCTGCCTGTGTGTGTGTGTGTGTGTGTGTAATTATGTGTGTGTGTGTGCGTTGCTGTGTGTGTTTGAGGGAATGAGCTCCAAATTATTGTGTAGCATATATGGGTGAGCGGTGTGCGTGTGTCGTGCTGTGTGTGTGTGTGCGTGTGTGTGTGTTGTGTGTGTGTGTGTGTTTGAGGAATTGTGCATCCAAAATGCCTTATAGGCCTCGGTGTGTGTGATTGTTGTGTAGTGACAGGGGTATAAGGACAAATACATTGAAACAAGGAATTCAACACAAACATGACATCATTGGTCACCGATAGATCGACCAATAGGAGCGGTCCTTGGAGCCCACGGCCACTAGGGGGCCCCCTTGGTAATGTACCACGCGGTGCGGATCCTCCCTGTAACATCCTGTCTTAGCTCAACTTACTTTTTATGTCTTTGTTTGCAAACCTTTTAAAGGGGACATATTATGCCACCAGGTGTGAGTGTGATTAGCCATCGCAAGCCGTTTCACAATTGCCATGTGAATGACATCACAAGTGGGAACGCCAACCTAGATGTATGCTGACTAGATCAATCTACCAGCCTACCCAGTGGGAGTGGGACTGCCACTGTACGACGGGTAAAACTGATCTAATCATCATACATATTTTGGTAGCTCCTTATATTTGGATATACATTTTTTTTAAAGACAACACTGACTTGTCCAGAAGCGTGGTGGTGCTGTACAGGCTGCAGTAAACATTGCGTTCCTCCATTTTCACCGACTTTGTTCTCACGTCTGAGTAGGCACCTCCGAACATCTCCACCTGCTGCCACACCAACCGCAATCAGAACAGTTCACCGTAGCTTTCCCTGAGCTCAGTAGCATTTATTTTAAGGTAAATGTTAAGTTAAGTTGCAGGATGGCTGACCTTCTTGCTGTCGGAGGTCATGTCACCGTCCTCATCAGCCTCCGCAGGAACGAGAACTTCGACAACGTTGGCGTAGACGTCGCTTATGACCCTGTTACGGTTACTCTGCAGGACAGACCGTCAGGATACGATTTATTTTAAATAATGACAATTATATTATTAGGGTGCCTTTGCAATGCAAAGCACACTATTACTCTCCTGCATACTTCTTTATTATTGGTGTGAATGCTGAGAAGCATTCACAACATAGTTTATTCTACAAAAAAAAATTATTATTATTATTCCGCCGCGTTTTTTGCCGGCCTTCTTCTCCCACAGTTTTCAACGTAGAAACTCCGTTCAAAGTTTAAAAGATTCAGCTTAATTAGGAATCGTGAGCTATATCTTTTCTTATTCATACCCTTCATACTTTCTGAAATATTCAACATTTTCCAGCAAATTTTCCCCATTGAAATGAATGGGGGGGAATGTTCAACACTTACAGGAATAATGACAAATTGTCATTTGTCAGTGATAGGGGGACCATTACAATATTTGGACTTTTGGCCCAAAATATTTTCTCTTCCAATGCTTTTCTAAATGTAACCATGTCTCACCCCAAGTGTGCCAAAGCTGTACTGTAAGTTTGGAATCCATCGGATAAAGTTTACAGGAATAATGACAGAAATTGCCATAGCCACGCCTCCCATAGCCACGCCCCCCAAACACACACGTGTGTCTGTGTGGCGAGGGGGCGTGGCTATGGTGGACCCTTCGCACACACACAGAAGGGGCGTGGCTATGGCAGTGACGCCATAGCAACGCCCCCCAAACACACACGTGTGTGTGTGTCTGTCTGTGTGTGTGTGTGTGTGTCTCTCTGTGTGTCTCTCACACACGTGTGTGTGTGTGTGTGTCTGTCTGTGTGTGTGTGTGTGTGTGTCTCTGTGTGTCTCTCACACGTGTGTGTGTGTGTGTGTCTCTGCGTGTTTCTCGCCGGGAACGTTCACACTGCCACCGTGTGTGTGTGTCTGTGTGTGTCTGGATATGTGTGTGTGTGTTATTGCTTGCTTATATGGCAGCAGGCACCCTCAAAATTTCCCTGGAATTTTTCTAGTTTCTAAATATTATAGAAACAGAATCAGAATCCAAATCAGAAATCAAGCTTTTATTTGCAAGACTGTGTGAAATCTGGTTGCACGAACATTTGAAACATAAACGATACTGTAACTATATAATGATAATATTAATGTATATTAATATATACAAATATATAAAAATAAGCAATTAAAAGGTGCAATTTAAAATGGTATTAAAGTGGCGTTAAGGAAATAATTGGTACCAATATTAATATAGGACTAATAATTACAAATATATAAATATTGATAATGTATATAGATTGTATTCAGCTCATGAAAAGGACCCATACCTGCATGATCAGAAGTTGTCTCCTCAGGCCTTTCTTGGCGTGGTGGTCCAACGCGAGGTCGTCCACCAGGTAGCGCCAGTGTTGGACACGTCTCTGCAGCGTCGCACACTCAGCTTATCTAGAAGGCCTGAGACGGATGACCCCGTCCCAAACATTAAAGAATGAGTGTGTGTGTGTGAAGTGTGTGTCACTTTTTAACAAGAGTGTATTCTTTTCAGGAGTGTAGTCCTTTCTCTAGACAGGCAACATCTTTAGCATCTTTAGCACCCTTCTTAAAAGGCTCTTTTTTTTTACAGGAAGGCATTCTTGAACTTTTAAAGCGCCTCGCTTATATCCTCTCACTACCGTCAATTGACATTTTTTGGCCTTTTTTTCTTCTCCCTGGTGTTTTATTCCTCGTGTTTTTATTGCACTTTTATTGCCATTTTAGTTTTTATCTGCTGTTCTTTTTCTGTCAAAGCACTTTGTAACCTTGTTAAGATAAGCTCTTTTTAAATAACGTTTGTTATAGACGATATATATTATATAATTTATGAAAGTATAATTGGTCATTAACATGTCATAGCTTCATTTTTTTCAAATATACATAATTACTGGATATACATAATTAATGGAGCACTTTGCAGAGGAGACGCGAGGTGAAAACCCTATTGTCCTCTGTTTTAGTTGGGACCATATTAAGCCTTTTGTCTTCGATAGACTTCCCGTCAACACACACACGAAGGCTCATCTGCTCAGCTCACTCATAGCTCATCGTCGGTTGCTAGGGTGTCATTGTCGTCAGCGTATCCCAGGGCAACCCACTTGTGTTTGGGGCTTTTTTTTTTTTAACAAGGGCATTCTTGGCTAATTGAGCTCCGTCCCCATGGCACCGATAGCCACGACTCCACTTGCTTACCGCTGGTTCAACAGGGGTCGTGGATGGATTGGACACTTTAGTTTAAATGCAAGAGACACAGCAAAACCATACTGATTCACCATCGAGTGGTGTGCGTGTGTGTGTGTGTCTGTGTGTGTGTGTGTGCGCTGTTTGAGTGAAATGTAGTTTCGAAAATTATATTATACTTGCGTGTGATTGTTGTGAAGCATACTGTGTATGGGTACAAGTTGCAGGGGGTTGTGTGTAATCATGTGTGTGTCTGCCTGTGTGTGTGTGTGTGTGTGTGTGTAATTATGTGTGTGTGTGTGTGTGTGTGTGTCTGCCTGTGTGTGTTTGAGGGAAATGGAGCTCCTAAAATTATTGTGTAGCATATATGGGTACGAGCGGGTTGCAAGGGGTCGTGTGTAATTCTGTGTGTGTGTGTGTGTGTGTGTGTGTGTGTGTGTGTGTGTGTGTGTGTGTTTGAGGAATTGTGCATCCAAAATGCCTTATAGGCCTCGGTGTGTGTGATTGTTGTGTAGTGACAGGGGTATAAGGACAAATACATTGAAACAAGGAATTCAACACAAACATGACATCATTGGTCACCGATAGATCGACCAACAGGAGAACAGCCACCAGTTATAATCTTCAGATACCAACACCACGTATAGTGCTAAGCTAAGCTAACCTAGTGTCATCTTGGCCAGGTGGACGGGGAGGCAGCGCAGGAAGTCCCGGTACCGGCTGACCCCTGACCTGGAGGCCCACCCCCGGGGGACCACCGTCAGGGCGGGGTCGTCGTCATCATCACCGCCGCCGACGACCTCTGAACCTCCGTGGGGGTCCTCCTCACAAGATGGCGTCTCCTTCCTCGTCACCCCATCGCCTCCCTGAGTCCTGGCTGCATGTGGACACAAGTGACGTGAACGTGTCAAATACAACGTGTTATTATTCCACATGAACACAAATAACAGAAGATAACATACTTTTTAAAATTTAATTGGGCGGGATATTAGGATGTCACAGAGTAATAGGATTAAGAGACAAAGACATACATTATAGACAGTTGATAACAATAGCTCTGGTATTATTAAAGATAAACTAATGAGATAATTTGCTTATGTTTTATATATATTTTATAATTTGGAGAATTTTTTAATTCCTGTATTATTACTTTCTGTTTAATGTTCAATATTATGCACAAATTGCACATTAGTTATTGCCTTAGTTTGTAAAAACTAAGACAATAAAGCTTCCGATTTTATTTATCCCTATAAATAAAGCTTAAGATTTTGATATTAGATTAAGATGGATTAAGATGTACAATAGACAGTTGATAACAATAACTTGTATATAATTTGTATTATTGAAGATAAACTAAAGACATAATTGTCCTCTAAATATGTCAAAGTGGTAGATATTAGCTCAACACGACACTACAAGATGCGGCTGGTTGGGTAAGCGATGGGTCCTGCGTCACGGCGGCTGAGCTCACATAACGTGGAGGTGAGACATGCGGGTCTCTTCTCGGTGTCGTCCGGCTCCAGGATCTCACACAGATCCAGCGGCCCGTACAGCGAGCTGGCCTGCCTGAGGAGATCCAGGTGCTCGAGGTCTTCAGAGCAAAACGAGGAGGAGGAGGAGGAGGAGGAGTAGGAACCCTCTGGGACGGAGGACACCACTTGGTTAACGGCTGGAGGGACAACAAGCAGAGACGGGGTTACATTTTAATTTATTTGGGCCTTTACTGGTTGGTATCATTTTCATCTGGTGAAGTGGTGAGAGAGAGACTGAGAGAGTCGGAGAGAGGGAGGGAGAGAGAGAGAGAGACAGACAGACAGACAGAGAGAGGGGGGAAGAGAGACGGAGGGAGAGAGGGAGACAGACAGAGAGAGAGGGGGGCAGAGAGAGAGAGAGACGGAGACAGAGAGAGGGGGAGAGAGAGAGAGGGAGAGAGAGATACAGAGAGAGGGAAACAGAGAGACAGACAGACAGACAGAGAGAGGGAGACAGAGAGAGAGGAAAACAGAGAGAGAGGGAGACAGAGAGACAGGGACAGAGAGAGAGAGACACAGAGAGAGATGGAGACAGACAGATAGACACATGGAGAGCCGGAGGGAGGGAAACAGAGAGACAGACAGACAGAGGGAGACAGAGAGAGAGAGACGGAGACAGAGAGACATACAGACAGAGAGGGCTGGAGAAAGAGAGGGAGAGAAAGAGGCAGATGATAGACATAAAGGAAACAATGAACGTTTTTGTTGAGAGTCATGGGAAGAACATCAACACTATCATCGGCATATCATGGGCCCACATGTCAGGAGAGCTCACCGTCTCGGAGCAGACGTGCGCGTCGCTCCCTGGCCAGGAGCACGGCGTTCAGGTTCGCGACGACACGCAACAACCCGGCGTCACAAAGCGACAGGACGGACAGCACATAATTTGACTTCGTCCAGTCGTCACCGCCGGCAAACCAACGCAACGTGTCCGCCACGTCCGCGCGTAAAAGCCGTGCGTCGAGCGCGCGGTCGGAGCTGCGCGGGGCCGCCAAACTGGGCCTCTTTGACCTGCTGTAGGTCAAGTCCTTCCCGGAGGTGACCTGTCGTAGGGCGTCGGCGACGGCCTCGTGCACCGGGACGCTCCTGCAGCGAGTCAGAAGGCCGAGGAGGAAAGTCCTCTTGGTCGCATCCCCCGCGCGGTCCAACCACGCGGCGGAGTCCGAGAGTTTAGCGGCAAAACGACAAGACGCGCAATTTCCACAACTGAAACCTCCTCGATGGCCCTTCATCGTTCGACACCGAAACTTGAGAGTAGTTGAAGAGTTGAAGGGCTTTATTTCAATCATCATGATGCCCGTCTTCTTCGTTGTTTTGCGCGATTTTAAAATAAATCTCAATTTCCAGGCCTATATTTCACCGCTGCTGTGCTGCGGTGTGATGGACGGTGAGCTCTGTGCTGTCCCTCTGGGTTGTCATGTTAGCGTTGCTATAGAGCCATAGTTACACAGCATTTAACCATTTAACCAGTCTCCAGGGGCGTGTTCACGGCCAGGAACTCTACTTAAACCAAATGTACCATTTCTGTAATGTGACAGTAGTTCTACTTTTCATTGACATTTATACAATTTTGATTATTCAATTACTTCTGGGTACATATGCTATATTTACTGTATATATTCTGGATAATTCTGATTCTTTTATCTGTTATCTTATTTCTGCTATTCCAATGCCGTATCCCATAGTTCTGCTACTACTGCCCTCGCTGTGCATCGGCCCTTAGTACTTACTTGTACATTTTGTACATTTACTTGTACATTTATACCTACACTTTCATATTTAGGGTTAGGGTTTCATGTTAGGGTTTGGTTTTAGGGTCAGGGTTTCACTTTAGGGTTAAGCTTTAATATTAAGGCTTAGGGCTTTAGGGTTCGGGTTTCAGATTAGGGTTAGGGTTCCATATTAGGATTCAGACAGACAAAACAGGGAGTAAACTAACCAAAAGCAGACTATAAAATTAATACAGGAATCAATGACACAATAAAACACCGGACTACAAACCAAAACTATAAACTACACGAATGCAAATGAAACACATGGGGAACACACAGCAGATTTTTAACTTGACTTACTTACCTGTAGGCTATATACTGTATTTAGTTCTTTATAAGTATATTTTAGAAACTCATATTTATTTATACATTTGATTGCAATATTGGGCAACTTTGTTTACATATTTTTAATTGTAATTACATTTAATTTATTTTTTTATTTATTACTTAGTATTTTTGTAACCCAGTTTTTTTAAGTTGCCTTACCTGTATTTATTTAGTTCTTTATAAGTATATTTTAGAAACTCATATTTATATATCCATTTGATTGCAATATTGCAGCTTTGTTTACATATTTCTTTTTTGTAGAATATCTGCAATTGTACATTTGATTTGTTTTGTTTCTATTTACCACGATGCTTTGGCAATGCAAATGTACGTTTCCCCCATGCCAATAAAGCTCTTGACATTTCTTGAAAGTGTGCGTGTGTGTGTGTGTGTGTGTGTGTGTGTTGTGTGCAGTGTGTGTGTGCGTGTGTGTGTGTGTGTGTGTGTGCCAAGGAGATAGATGAAATCATGACAGGATCATGTAACCATGATGATTTTATTTACCGGTATTTATATTTATTATATTTATATTTATTATATTTAAATAAAGATTTACCTTATCTTATGACACCCAAAGTGTTCGACTGGCTATTGGGTTGGGTGTTCCAGAGTCATGGAATAAAATAAAACAAAATAAAACAAACACTGTTTAAATAAAATAAAATTAAAATAAAAGTATTTGCATAATTAGTCTATACTTTCATATTCCTATGAACAGGGTAAGAAGTGTCCTGTGTGGGAATGCAGGTGGCGTGCCAGAAGATAAGATAAGATATAACTTTATTCATCCCAAAGGAAATCCTTGTCATTTGGGGGTCCTGGTGTGAAGATGGACCAGCTCAGATGGTGTGATGCTGGTCCACTCGAACTCCCAGCCCAACATCATAATTCAGCAAGCTGACAACCTCTCCCTGCCTCTTGGATGTATCATACATTTACTCGTACAAAGTGACTCGGTGATTGAATACAGAATGTATTCAGTCGCCCAAAGTCTCGTTGTAAAAGTGTCTGCTCGCTGACAAATGGCGTGTTAGGTGTTTAAAGCCCTGGAGTGCAGCCACGGGGGGGCTGGGGGGAGACTAAAGGCCCAGAACAGAACAGAGCAGAGCGGCTTGGAGACTCCAGTGTGGACCCGGTTTAAGATGCGGAACTTGACATCGTCATTGGTCTTGAGTTGCATTTATTCAACCCGAACGCAAACCCTGAAAACAAACGCGATTATGAAAACCCAACCCTAATATGAAACCCCAACCCTAAACCAAACCCTAATATGAAACCCTAACCCTAATCTAATATGAAACCCCAACCCTAAAACAAAACCCTAATATGAAACCCTAACCCTAATCTAATATGAAACCCAACCCTAAAACAAAACCCTAATATGAAGCCCTAACCCTAATATGAAACCCTAACCCTAAAGCCAAACCATAATATGAATCCCTAACCGTCATAGTCTGTCTCTGTCCCACTCAAGCGTGATTTATGTTTAGGATTCGTTTGCACCCCCTGCTGGACTTTGGGATTATTTATCACATGTCTTGGTTGTGTTCTGTCTCTTCCCCTCTTGTCATAGTTAGTCTCCTTCCTGCTGTGTGTTCCCCATGTGTTTCATTTGCATTCGTGTAGTTTATAGTTATGTCAACACAACACACAACACAAGACAACACAACACAACACAACACAAGACAACACAACACAAGACAACACAACACAAGACAAGACAACACAACACAAGACAACACAACACAAGACAACACAACACAAGACAAGACAACACAACACAAGACAACACAACACAACACAACACAAGACAACACAACACAACACAAGACAAGACAACACAACACAACACAAGACAACAAACACACAAGACAAGACAACACAACACCACAACAAACACCACCCAACACCACCCACACCACAACACAACACCACCCACACCACAACACAACACAACACCACCCACACCACAACACAACACAACACCACCCACACCACCCACACCACAACACAACACCACAACACCACAACACCACACAACACCACCCACAACACAACACACAACACAACCCACCCACAACACCACCCACACCACAAACAACACAACACACAACACAACACCACCCACAACTAATACAGAGGGATTAGGGTTGGGGTTTCATGTTAGGGTTTTGTTTTAGGGTTGGGTTTCATATTAGATTAGGGTTAGGGTTTCATATTAGGGTTTTGTTTTAGGGTTGGCGTATTAGGGTTTGGTTTAAGGGGTTTGGTTTAGGGTTGGGGTTTCATGTTAGGGTTTCATAATAGGGTTCGGTTTCAGTGTTTGGATTTAGGGTTGGGTTTTCATAATCTCGTTTGTTTTCAGGGTTTGCGTTCGGGTTGAATAAATGCAAATCAAGACCAATGACGATGTCAAGTTCCGCATCTTAAACCGGGTCCACACTGGAGTCTCCAAGCCGCTCTGCTCTGTTCTGTTCTGGGCCTTTAGTCTCCCCCCAGCCCCCCCGTGGCTGCACTCCAGGGCTTTAAACACCTAACACGCCATTTGTCAGCGAGCAGACACTTTTACAACGAGACTTTGGGCGACTGAATACATTCTGTATTCAATCACCGAGGCACTTTGTACGAGTAAATGTATGATACATCCAAGAGGCAGGGAGAGGTTGTCAGCTTGCTGAATTATGATGTTGGGCTGGGAGTTCGAGTGGACCAGCATCACACCATCTGAGCTGGTCCATCTTCACACCAGGACCCCCAAATGACAAGGATTTCCTTCGGGATGAATAAAGTTATATCTTATCTTATCTTCTGGCACGCCACCTGCATTCCCACACAGGACACTTCTTACCCTGTTCATAGGAATATGAAAGTATAGACTAATTATGCAAATACTTTTATTTTAATTTTATTTTATTTAAACAAACAAACAGCTAATTCAGTGTTTGTTTTATTTTGTTTTATTTTATTCCATGACTCTGGAACACCCAACCCAATAGCCAGTCGAACACTTTGGGTGTCATAAGATAAGGTAAATCTTTATTTAAATATAATAAATATAAATATAATAAATATAAATAAAATAATCATGGTTACATGATCCTGTCATGATTTCATCTATATCCTTGGCACACACACACACACACACACACACATGCACACTTTCAAGAAATGTCAAGAGCTTTATTGGCATGGGGGAAACGTACATTTGCATTGCCAAAGCATCGTGGTAAATAGAAACAAAACAAATCAAATGTACAATTGCAGATATTCTACAAAAAGAAATATGTAAACAAAGCTGCAATATTGCAATCAAATGGATAAATAAATATGAGTGTCTAAAATATACTTATAAAGAACTAAATACAGTATATAGCCTACAGGTAAGTAAGTCAACTTAAAAACTACTTTACAAAAATACATAAATGAATAATAAATCAATAAATCAATAATCATGAATAATATATGTACATGTACACATTGCAAAAGAAGTTTGCCCAAAAGTTGCCCAATATTGCAATCAAATGTATAAATAAATATGAGTTTCTAAAATATACTTATAAAGAACTAAATACAGTATATAGCCTACAGGTAAGTAAGTCAACTTAAAAATTACTTTACAAAAATACATAAATAAATATAATAAAGAAATTAATGAATAAATAAAGAAATAAATATAAATATAGCTGCAGGCAGCAATGCGGGGTCCTACTAACATGGCCACGCTTGGTAAATACCAGGCGAAGGACAAAGTAGTCCAAGCAGTATAGGTTGCAGGATATAGGAGTTGGCCATGCTGTCTATTAATTGACAAACATTGTTTTAAAGTGCTCCTATTGATAAATGTGATCTAACAGAGGTAAATGGCAAATATTAACCATATATGCTGTCTATATTGCTTGTAATTGAGATAAAGTAAACATCTGTTAAGTAATTTTGACATAAATTGTTCTGGCTTTATTGATTTAAACAGTGGTCCCGGATGAGAAAAAAAAAACATGACCTGAACAAAGGTGTGAATGTGCAATGTCTATGTCAATAGATAAGAAGTCCTCATCTGTAATGCTGTCTTTGCCGTGGATTTGAGTTGGGCTGACTGAAGCTGTTGGCAGAGGTCTAATGGTTGGTCCAGCAGATGAGGTCACGGCTGATTGTGTCATCGAATGCCTCCCAGCTAATGAAATTTGGAGTCAAAGTGAAGCTAACTCGCCCACGCTGGGTTCAATCTCATGTCCTTTAACTTACAAGGACCCACATACCGAAAGAAGCATGTTTAAGGTCAACGGTTCCATGGTTCCAGACCTGATTTAATGACAGCGCCATCTACCATGTATCGCGGTCATCTTTTTACCTAGCACGTTGTCCTTCACACACTTCTTAGACATGATCTTGGAGAATCTACATACCTGTTCATGAGACGATTCAACTTACGGTTCATGAGAAATATGACTTTGAAATATGAATGACCATTAGCATAAAGCGCTAACTTTATAACGCCACATAGCACACAATATTTTACGAAACGACTTGCCCTTATCCCCCTTGATGGAGAATATTCCCAAGAGTACACATGTGCATCGCTGCCTGAATCTGATAAAGCGTTCATGAGGAGATGATTTTTTTATAGATTATTTTAGCATTAGCATTAGCGTACCACCAAAATGGTCAAATTTCAAATGCCTGTAGTTTCCATGTTTTTTGAGATATCAACACCTGAGCCGACATGGTACAATTTGGTGGTGTCCTCTTAATGCCCAGTCCGCTTCAAGACCCTAGCTTATTGTGGCAACAAGTTCTAAACACTTGAACATTGTGCATATTTTTTTTCCTATTGATATGCCATTCTTCCCACCATTTTGGAATATATCTCTTAGCTGTTAACACCCTATGAGAGGACCTGCATCCTACATGTACCTGAGCCATTTCAGACCTATCGGACCTACGCTAGATTTTAAGTTAATTTTTATAACTCTAGCAAAATGTTCCACCTGCAGAAAAATCCATCATGGCGGACTTTATGGGTTCTTGAGGCAAATTTGTTCCCCATGAGGAAATACACAAGGACACCTGGTTTCATAAAGTTTCATCAAACAGGGTGGAAATGGCAGCATTTAGAAATGTGCGTTTTGAATCGGTTACTGTAGCGCCACCTATGGACGAATCATAGTCATTCTTTCTGGCATAGTTACTCATGGTCTGTAGTTTGGACATGGTCATTTATAGCATTTTTGGTCAAGGACTTTTTGAGCTATTTGACCAAACCAAGGAAAAGAATAGTACGAGAAAATAATAATAATAATAATACCACAAATTACAATAGGGTCCGAACTACGTAAATATGGACATGTACTCATTGCAAAAGAAGGTTGCCCATAAGAAGGTTCTAAAAGACGTGCGCCGCCCGGGAATCGAACCCGGGTCGCAAGAATGGGAATCTTGCATGATACCACTACACCAGCGGCGCCCTGCAACCAGACCTCTGTAGTACACCTCTTACTCCTGAGTCACAAGTGAAGATACATTTTTATTTATTCTTTTTCAACAAACGTCATATTGACAAGTACAATGAAATACAATGCACAGCAAGTATTCACATTTTCCTTTTTATTTAATTTTTTTTCCCCCAACCTACATACAATTACTCCATAACAATACCCTCAAGACACAGATAAACAAAGATACTTCCAATTTGACATGATAATGATTGAATCAATAATAAAGAGAGACACCCATGCAGATAGTAGCTAGTAGCAGTAGTAGCAGCTAGTAGTGGGTTGCAATGTGCACACAAATAGACCAAGAATGCAACACCATTTTTACATTCGTATCTATTTATTTCTTTGTTATTTGTCCTCTAATGTCTTTAGTTTAGCGATGGAATCAAAGTAATCATTTGGGCCCCAAACCACTTAAAATGTACCTGAAGATCCCCTCAAATTGTACTTTTATCTCGGTTATTATTTATAGTTTTAGTGCACAACTGTGGTATGAAAGCACTTTCCAGGTTTACTTACATTTAAAGTTTAACCAACAAACCGAGCTGCTTTTATTTTGAATCGCTTTTATTTTGAAACGCTTTTGTTTTGAAAAGCCAGCGTGTTTTACTTCCGGGTTCGCAGTTTGTCTTGTTTCTGTTGTAGGCTAGCATACATAAACACACACATTTAGCTGCTTTATGAGACATTTAAACCATTTTCTGATTGTATTTCGACACAATAACCCGCAGCGGCCGCACCTCGACGACTTAATCACCACAAACGTGTCGGAATATGTCGGAAATATTAAGAAATAACACTGTTATTAGCAGCCTTGCTAACGTGTTATCTATTACTACTGGGGCTGGGATCTGATCCTGCAACGTGAGTCTATAATTTTATAATTCTATATTAATGAATAAATCTTTTAATTTTATTTTTATGAATAAATCTGTTATTTTATAATATTTATTTAATTTGTATATTTTAATGAATAAATCTTATTTTATTTCTATTTTTATTATTCTGTTTATTTCTCTATTGTTTTATTCTATTGCTATCAACTTGTCATATTTACATTTCAATGTCATGTGCAATATTTCTTCCCAACATCATGTTCAATATTCTCAATATCATGTGCAATATTATTAATATCATGTTACCTCTAAATATTACCTTGCAATATGACCTCTCATCTCCTCATGTGCAATATTCTTAGTCATGTGCAATACTTCTTCTCAATATTATCCTTGCAATATTACCATGCTACATTACCTTTTATCATTATGTGCAATATTCTTTAAATCATGTGCAATACTCCCTCTTACCATTGCTATTATTACACTTTTATTACACTTCAATTGTTGCCAAATTGTTTTTGCTGAATGAATATCTTATCTTACCTATATTTGTGATACATCTCCTACTTAGACTTACTGTAAATTTGTAAATCTGTTATTTTATTTGTATTATTCTACTGCTTACTTCTCTATTGTTTGATTGTATTGCTGTGCAACCTGGCACAAGAATTTCCTTCGGGATCAATAAAGTTCTATCTTATCTTATCTTATCACAGTACATTTGTTTGTTAATTAGATTTGTTTACTACCACCACAGATCCCGCCTCCTCCTCCTCATGTCTGACAGAGGGGATGTGGTGGAGTGGGTTGCCACCACCGAGGATGACGTCATCATCATCGAGGAGTATGGTACCCACACCACCACCACCTCCTCCACCTCCTCAGGTATGACAGCTCCGTCCTTCACCTCTCACCTCTGATGATGCCAGCCAATCTCTCCAGAATTGGTTTCTCTTGTCACTGCTCTCTATTCCACACACCCAGTTAAAATCTAAAGGTGACCAAGCATTCAGTTCATTCAGTTGTTGGCCCTAAAAAAATGTGGAATAGTTTGCCAACTAACAATTAGATCTTCCCCCTCCAAACTCAACTCGGTTAAAGACTCTTATCTCTTCTCGTTTGCCTCTTAATTTGCTAGATATTCCCGACCACACACACTCCGCTTTTTATTTGTTTGTATTTTATTGTTGTTTGTGTAATGCTGTTTGTGTTGATTTCATTATGATATTCTGTGCTTTTATTCATTTACTTATATCCTCTTATTTATGTCTGAGTTTTTATATTTTTATATATATCATGACTGTGTTAATTTCTCTGTAAAGCACTTTGGTCAACGTTTGTTGTTTTTAAACATGCTCTATAAATATACTGACTTGACTTGACTCAGTCTCCCTGCTAACAACACGTTTGTGTCTTTTGTGGGGTTATTGTCGTTTAAAATCTTGCAGTGCTGCAGGTGTCAGAGTCATCCGAAGCCCCCACCACCACCACCACCACCACCACCATACACATGCAGAAGCTGCTGGACACCATGGTGCAAGGGGAGGATGCAGACTTTGATGATGGCTTCTGTAAGCGACCTAGCAGCCTGTATTTATAATGTAATCACAGAAGACCGACTCAAAGCTTAGGCGAGACACCGACTCAGCTCATTCGTGTTTGCTTACTTTCATTCCCCACCCCTCACCCCCTCCTGATCGATTGACAACAGTTAGTTTCATTCACTCGCTATTAGTGGGAATGATTACATTTTTCATTTCCACTGAAAAAAACTATTCAATTTGTTTTGTGATATGTGTTGGGGTGTGTACCAAACAAACTTCTTGAGAAATTGTTGTGTTGTGCACGTTTACATTTGCACATATGTATGTACCTGTATCAAAATTCCTGCAAATATTCACGGAAATATTATCAAAAGAACAATATCCACATTTCCTGCAATTTGGATATTGTGATTTCGATAATATTTCAATTAGTTGTTCAGTCCTAGTGGCGAACAATCTGCTTCTGTGATTGTGGTTCTTGGGTTCCAACTCTTATTTCGTTAGTTTTTGTTGTGTTTTTCTGTGACAGACTGCGATGAATGCCGTTCTCTGTTCCAAGAGCAGAGCGGCGTCTGCATCGCCGGCCCCTCCTTCATCCTGGACTCCCCGACCGACATGGCCGTCCCCCAGAGGGCGCTACTCACGCTTCCCCACGGCCTGATGATCGGCCGCTCCAGTGTCCCCAACGCGGGCCTGGGGGTCATGAACCAGGGGCCCGCCGTGACGCCCGGCATGCACTTCGGCCCCGTGGAGGGGGAGGCGACCTCCAGGGAGGAGGCGATGGCCAGCAGGTTCTCCTGGGAGGTAAAGCTTGGAAAAAAAAAAGTGGGATTGTCCACCGAGATGTAGTATGCTGGATCGATCAGCCTACCAGCCTACCCAGTGGACTGTAGTAACTGGTCGGCTGATCTTCTCGGTGGACACTCCCACTTGTGATGTCAAGTCCTTTAATTAAGGGAGGGATGTGATTGGATGGTTCAGGGTCTGATAGTGGGTGACCTGCTTTAAGAAAATCAGCAAACAAGAAAGAAAAGTAAAATTGTAATGTCAAGACACTTTAAATGTTGTTCCGCTGCTGTGCAACACATTTATCTGATATCCTCAGATATTCAAAACGAACGATGAGTACGACTACATCGATGCTTCGAGAGAAACGCACTCAAATTGGATGAGGTGAGCGGTATACACACATTCACACACATTCTATTCACATAGCTGAAGAATGCATTCCAAAATACATTGCATTCGTATGCAGCTGAATACATTCTACTCAAGACAATTCTATACGTACAGCCAAAGAATGCGTTCCATTATTAATAAGATCGATTATTTATTATAGACAAAATGCATTGTTGCACTTAAATTCTTTATTCAGCTCAATTCAATGCCAGAAACTCAGAGTAATGCTGGCACTGCTAGAACATTTAATTTCAGCTGCAGGAAGAGGGGGGGAGGAGCCCACTGAGCAAAGATGGCGTCCTCTTTCTGCTCTGCACTATTTATTTTATCTATCGTTTTCTTCTTCGTCTTTGTCTTCGTCTTCTTCCAAATTAGGTACGTGAACTGTGCCCGTAACCCGGAGGAGAGCAACCTGCTGGCCGTCCAGTGCAAGGGCAGCATCCTGTTCCACTGTTGCCGCACCGTCCACCCGGGGGACGAGCTGCTGGTGTGGCCTAGCGGGGGGCTCCTCGGCTGCCTCAGCCACGCCTGGAACCACCTCTGGCACATGAAGCTGCCCTCTACAGGTGAGGCGGGGAAACACACGGCACTCTGATTGAAACAGTCACACGTCAGACTGGAGGCACACCCTCCCTCCTCCTCCTCCAAAGATTATGTTGACATGCAACAATTATTTGAATTGAAATTCTCTCATCTTAGGTGGAATTTGGCGTATTATATCAATATACTGGATGTATTATATTTGCATTCTTCAGTTTGAGCCTCATTGGGGAAAGGTTTCGACGTGCTACGATGACGTAATGTCTCTTCGTTGTTTCCTCTCCAGAGAGCAACCCGAGCATCACGGGCCAGATCTTCCTCTGCCCCCACTGCCCGCTGTCCTTCACCACCGAGACGTACTGCCAGCGCCACGCGGACCACTTCCACGCGACCGATCTGCCGCCCAAGGGGGACGGCAGCGCAGAGGCCACCGAACCCCAGAACCAAGACACAGACACCGCTGCCGCTGCCGCCGCCGCCACCGACCCGACGGTCGAAGCCTTCCTGGTGTTGGACGCCTTCGAGGCCAAGACGTGCTCCGAGTGCGGCAAGATCTTCAAGCACACGCACCACCTCAAGCGCCACGTGCTGTCGGTGCACTCCAACAAGAGACCCTACTGCTGCCCGCGGTGCAGGCGCAGTTTCAGCCAGGCCTCGGGCCTCCTGCGGCACCAGCTGGTGCACAAGAGGCGGGCCTCCTCGGGCGAAGACCAGAGCCAAAGCTGCCGCCGGGAGACCGAGGAGGCCGACGAGACGGAGATGGAGACGGGGGGCTCGCCGTCGCTACCGGACACCGACGGCGGGGTCGAGGCGGCGGTGGTCACCTCTCAGGGTTTGCCGCCCCTGCCCCCGGGAACGGAGGAAGCGACGGTCGCCGAGCTCACGCCGGTGTGCGAGAGTCACCCCCTAGAGGAGGCCAAGGGAGCGGTGGTGGCGGACGGCGAGAATCGCGTGAACGCGTGCGTGGAGTGCGACAAGAGCTTCTCCAGCGGCCACTACCTGGAGAAGCACCGGACGCGCGTCCACAGCGACCTGCGGCCCTACGTGTGCACGCTGTGCCGCAAGACCTTCGGCCAGCACAGCGACCTGGCCCGCCACCTCAAGTCTCACCGCGCCAAGGAGAAGGACATGAACGAGGGCGAGGCTGCTGAAGAAGACGAAGAGTTGAGTACTGAGGAGTCCAGCGACGATTCCCAGGATCAGGACCAGGATAAGGAAGACCGGGACTTTGTCGTCGTTGCCGCCGCCGCGGAACCCTCGGCGCCCGAGACACCGGAACCTCCCGAGGAGCCGGCGTACCGGAGGCCGCAGCGCGTCGGCGTGCGCTCCAGGATCTCCGCCATCACGAGGCTCATCGCGCCCAAGCGCAAGACTCCCGCCGTCAACAAGAGGAAGAGTCAGAGTCCCGCGCGGGTCGTCGTGGAGAGCGCAGAGGAGCCGGGCGTCAACGGCGGCGCCTACAGCTGCGGCCACTGCAAACTAAAGCACGAGACCGAGGAGGCGCTGAAGACGCACGTCTGCGGAGCCACGGCGTCGCCTCACAAGTGCACCCGTTGCGGTGCCACCTTCAAGAAAGCCGGCTTCCTCAAGCGGCACGAGAGGACGGCGCACCGCACCGACGTGGACGCCGACAGCGGCAGGCCGCACTCGTGCGACGTGTGCGGCAAGGCCTTCGGCAAGCTGTTCAACTTGAAGCAGCACCAGAAGGTCAAGAGCTGCGGCAAGCACCACTGCACCTCGGAGATCTTCTCGTGCGACCACTGCCCCTTCTCCTTCACCATCCGCAGCTACCTGCGCAAGCACGTGCGCCGGCACCACCCCGCCGAGTACCTGACGCTCTCCGAGGCGGAGCGGCTGGTGGACGTGGAGGACGACCGCGAGGACGAGGACGAGGAGGAGCTGGAAGGAGGAGGAGGAGGAGGAGGAGTCGGAGTCGGGGTTCACGTGTGCCCCAAGTGCGGGAAGAAGTACGCCACGGCCAAGACGTACGCGGCGCACCGCTGCGTCCAGCAGGTGATCCTGTACCTGTGCACCGACTGCGGCAAGGGCTTCGGCAACCACTACAGCCTGAAGCAGCACCAGCGCGTGCACTCCGGGGTGCGGCCGCACGTCTGCCCGCACTGCCACAAGACCTTCGTGCACATGGGCCAGCTGAACGTGCACCTGCGCACGCACACGGGCGAGCGGCCCTACCTGTGCACGCACTGCGGCGAGAGCTTCCGCCAGTCGGGCGACCTGAAGCGGCACGAGCGCAAGCACACGGGCGTGCGGCCGCACAGCTGCCCCGAGTGCTTCAAGAGCTTCAGCCGCCCGCAGAGCCTGCGCGCGCATCAGCTGCTGCACCGCGGCCAGCGCATGTTCAAGTGCGACGAGTGCGGCAAGAGCTTCTCGCGGAACTACCACCTCAGGAGGCACCAGCAGAAAATGCACTCGTGAAGAAATGTGTTTTTTTTCCTCTGGATTTGTAGGTTTTATTTTTTGTTTTTCCTCTGATTCAATTTCATTATTTAATTGTAGATATATTTTTGCTAGTTTTTCCTCGCGGGAACCTCGTCATTGACTGACTTCTGGGGGGGCGAGGAGGAGGAGGAGGAGGAGGAAGAAAGAAAACAAGGATTGCATAACGTTTTCGAGTTTCCGATGCATTTAATTGAGGGCTGCTTTAAAGGAGATCTACTATAAATCAACAGGTTGTGAGCGTGATTAGCCCTTCCGTGCCGTTTCAGAATCTCCCTGGTTTTTGACATCACAAGTGGGGAGTGTTGTCCACCCAGATGTACGGTGGATAGATCAGATCAGCCTACCAGTTGCTACAGTCCACTGGGTAGTAGGCTGGGCCGGTCGGCTGATCTATCCAGCGTACTTCTGGGTGGACACACACTCCCCACTTGTGATGTCAAAAACCAGGGAGATGAAACCGCTTGGAATGGCTAATCACACACACACACACCTGGTGGTATAATACGTCTCCTCCTCATGCTCTGTGAGCTCTGACATTTTCTCAATTTAGAAGATCACTTGCTGGTTATAGCTTGCTTTCTTTGAAGCATATTCTTTTTTTTGGGTTTTTAATTAAGTTCATCAGGATGCAGTGTTGCATGCGTTCTGTGTCCGCCGGTAACTTATCGTCCCGTGAGAAATCGCCGATCGTCGACGAGTGACGGCGGTTTAAAAAAACGTCACAAATGAATGTCTGTCAACAAGTTACGTTACGTTGTAAAGAAAAATAAAAACCACCCAGCTCTGTCATCATCATCATCATCACTGTTGACCATTTATTCCACAAAA
This sequence comes from Coryphaenoides rupestris, assembly GCA_002895965.2. Lineage (NCBI taxonomy): Eukaryota > Metazoa > Chordata > Actinopteri > Gadiformes > Macrouridae > Coryphaenoides > Coryphaenoides rupestris. The sequence goes on along the minus strand of PIJE02000932.1, from coordinate 49,568 downwards.
CATACAATGCAAAGCATGTTCCCTGTACAAGCCTTAATTAATATTATGAAAATACTCATGCCGATTCTTTTTGTTGGATTTTTTAAATCTCCCGTCATCTCCTAACACTTGTTTCGTGCTCATCCAGATAGTTCCTCACAACGCTCTATATCGTTCTTTCCCTTGTCGTTCACTGCATTGCTTTTATTCCGTTTTTTTTCCTGTGATTATCTTCGTGTCTTCGTCACTACATCTCATAAACATTACGCGTTTTTAAAATACTCCAGTTTTCATCGTCTGGACTGTACAAACATACCGGTGTGCCGGTCGGTGGACACGAATAAAGTTAAGTAACCCAATTACACTTTAAAACTGTGTGTGTGTGTGCGGAGGATTGAAACAGGGGGTGACCCTGGCAGTGATCCATGTGCTACACGCAGGGGGGGGAGGGGTTAGAGGAGGGAGGGGCGGGGCTAGAGAGGGAGGGGTGGAGTCGTGTGCAGCTGCTGGTTCGATACACTAAATATTCAAATCTAAAAATCTACGTACTGCTGGTGCGGGCGCCTAAAACCACCCCAATTCCCAGTTGTGTTTTTTGTTTATATATATTTAATATATATATATATTTATGTATATTTTGTATATCAGTAGTCCTAGCTAATAATACCGGTTACACAAACCCTTGGCAACATCCATCTTGAAGAAGTAGAAGAAGAAAAAAAATGTTGTAATCCATTTCCATCCGTTTTTCTTTTTTTTTTTTGTGGCACAGCAGTTCAGTTCAGTTCAGTTCAGAGTCCGGTCCGTGTTAGGAAATTAGTCGGAATCACGTTGTTACCACGACGACGACGACGACGACGACAGTGGAAAACCGGGCGACTGTTTTGATCGTCGATGTGCGGGAGAGAGTCTTTTGTTACGTGAAAGAAAAAGGAATGTAAAAAAAAATAACAAGAAAGGGGAAATAAAAAAAAAAAAAAGCACAAACTGCTTTGAAAAGTAGGCAGCAGGTGGTTTTTCTTTTCCGTTGAAAAGCGAGGAGGAATCTGTTGTCGACGTTTTCGGAGTCTCGTCGGACTCCGCGGCGTTCCAGTGATGCCCCCGCACACGTCCCCCGTCTCTCAAGTGCAATAAGCCTCTCAAACCTCCGTCTCTCTCGATCGCATAAATTACACACACCGGTCCCTCAAATCTCATTTAGTTCCGATCACGTTAAATGTTTTTTACGCGTTAATAAAAATATATACACAAACCCGACCCCTCCGACTTTGTGTGATGCACCCCACACACACACACACACACACACACACACACACACACACTAGACACAGCGTACGTACGTCTGTACAATTGTGAAAAGTTGACACAAAAATAAACGAGGCAAAAACGTATCGTGGGACATTTGTTTGGCAGTTAAAACGCAAAAGCCCGGTAACAACAAAAAAAAACTAGAAACGGGGGTGATGTTAAATACTGAACTCTCAGAAACAAAAAAACGACAAAAAAACGGCACGACTACCGTAACGGAAAACGTCGGCCTCGTCTCTCGCGACGGGGACACTCAAGACCTTCATTTCCAACGGTGGACCGGAAAACGAACAGTTTACACACAACGAGTTAAAACAATAAAACGACGGTATGCAGAGTTACAAAGCTGAAGGGTACGTACACGGTAAGGTTTTGAGACGAGAAATACCCTGCAAGTACACCACCACCACCACCACCACCACCACCACCTTCATGTCCTTACATCTCACATCTGAGCAAGTTCTCCGTCCCTTGAGGAACTCCACAAAAGGTCCAAAAAAAAAAAGGCGTCTTTTAGTCCTCTATAAAGGTTCGGACTTCAGCTCCTCCACCCTGCACTCCAGGTCCGCCACCTGCAGACCAGGATTAAAAGATTCAAACTCATCACCATGATCATTATCATCGTCATCCTGATTGCTTTGTATTGATCGCCGTGCGTCTCCAAAGCAACCTGAGACATATTATCGACGGCTTTGCAATGGACTCGATAAGATAAGATGCACTTCATTAATCCCCGAGATGAAATATTAATAAAAATAATAATAGTAACACTAACCCCAGGGCTCCACTGAGAATGGGCCAATCGTTATTCTTTGTACAGTTAAAACAATCAATAGACACAGAATGATGTCATCCTTTAATGAGTGAAATTGGCAATTTGTGATTTATTTGTTTGGACGGACGGACGGACGGACGGAGCCATCGGACACGCCGGCTGTGGATCACCGTTAGCCGCGAATATGTTGTGATGTGCACATTTCAAAAGGAGCACAAATAAATTGTCACATGCGAAAAACCCCAGCCTATGGTGAGGCCTAACTGGTGCCTCACTACTTCAGGTCCCAAAGCAAACCACAACGGCGGATCCTGTAAACCTTTTTAGGATCACTTCCTTCTTTAGTGAGGCACCATTGAGGGGTAAAAACGTACATTTTTAACAATTATTTTAAAATTGAATTAAGGAAGTGATGGTTTGTGAAAAGGTTTACAGGCTCCGACATTGCGGTTTGCTTTGAGGACCTGAAGGAGCGTTTGGACAGACTTGGTCAAGACTTAACAACCTGATGGGACTGCAAGACAGTCGGGACCCCACAAACCCGCCGTCCCCACTGCAGAACCTCTCTCTCTCTCTCGCTCAGGTTACCTGCTCCTCCAGCTGCCCAGTCTCCTCCTGGACGGCGGAGGCCTCGGCGTCATCTTGTGCACAACACTGGGTTTCCTTCTTCAGGTACTCGATCTCCCTGAGAGACACAACAAGACAAGGGGAAGAAGAAGTGAATCAGAAACCTTGAGTGGGATGACGGCGTAGCGGTCGGCGTGTCTAGACTAACCTAAATCAAAACATTCTGTGTTCGGAAGAAAGCCTCCTCAAACAAAACAGAGCCGGGTTCCCACGGCCCATTAAACATTAAACTCAAGGACTTGTCAAGGACCTTCCAGGCCCTGCTCCCTCACGTTCAAGTTCAAGGTTCATCAAGGTTAATTACTGTTGCAACGCTGAGAATGTTAATGCTGAGAACTAGCAGGCCTTACAGAAGCTCACGGACAACAATTAAAAAGAGAGAGAGGCTGGAATGTGTGAACTCTTCTCAGTTGTGCTGTCGCCTATTTACTAATGTTAAGTTAAAAAATGTTTAATACAAAGTTCCGAAATTTCAATTCTTGCTTAAAATATATACATTCAAGCACTTTCAATGACCCACATGTCCACTTAAGTCTATTTCCAAAACCTTCCAGGATTCCAAGGACCCCAGTAGGAACCCTGACAGACCAACAACAACCAACAATACAACACGTACAAACAAACCAACAAACACCAACAAAGTCAACAAGACAACAACAACAACCAACTAACAAACAAGCAAACAAAGCCAAACATGGCGGCGGCCGGCGATGGTCGCTGGTCTCACTTCTGCTGGTAGTCCTTGATGAGCCTCTTGGCCTTGCTGTACTTGCGCTCCAGCGTCTGGTACTGCGCCTGCGTCTCCTTCAGGTGCTCGTCCACCGCCTGGCACAGGCTCTGCGCCTCCATCCAGTAGCCCTCCAGCTTCTCCATGCGCTCCTTGTTCTCCTGCAGCGTGTGCTCCAGCTGGGCCTTGTCCAGGCGCCACCGCTGCTTGTCCTGCTCCGCGTGGTGCAGCTGAGGAGGAGGAAGAGGAGGAGGAGGAGGAGGACCGGACCATATCATCAGGATCAAGAGGAAATACGACTAGTAGTAGTACATACTAGGGGTTGCACGACTTCTGATTTTTTCAAGTCGACTTTTCTATCAATAAAGTTGACGTAACGTTGATGCGTCGTTGATGACGTCATCACATACACACGCACGCAAAAGCCAGACAGAACGGGCTGTCAAAAAAAAAAAGCACGAGTATCCTCTGAGCAAACAGCCGCTTGAAATCACTTAATTCAACGGTGCCCACACTTTTTCAACTTGCGAGCTACTTTTATAATGACCAAGATGATCTACCTGCACTAAAAATGCTAAATATATCCCGAGTATACTTCATATAAAGGGGGGGGGCTCCGTTACTTTGCGGTTCTGATCCGGGAGGGGGGGGGGGGGGTGGATATCGCTGGATAATGGTGGGGACATGTCCCCAGCGTCCCCACTAAATTCTGTTATCATTCGTCCGATGAATGATAACATCAAATTAAAAAAATATATATATATTCTTAAAGTATTCTTAAAATATTGTGTGAAATCACGTGGTCAACGACGCGTCGACGTCTCCCGGTAGGCGTCGACTTGTGGTAGTGACGTCGACGCGTCGATTAATCGACTTTTCTGTGCAAGCCCTAGTACATACGTGGTAGAAATGGTACAGCTTCATGGCCTTGGTTTTTACAAACAAGGAATGTGCTTTTGTGAAATTGGTGCCTAACATTGAGCATTAAACAGGAAGTAAATAATATAAAAGATAATATATAATAAGCAATTAAAAGGTGCAATTTAAAGAAAAGATGTGCATTAATGTAATATATGTATATGTACTACATATATGTATATGTATGCAACTTATTATTATTCTATTGTTTATTTCTCTACTGTTTATTCTATTGCGATGCAACCTCTGGCACAAGAATTTCCTTCGGGATCAATAAAGTTATCTTATCTTATCTTATGTCATTCATATAGCGCTTCTACGCATGGTAGGCAATCTTACTCAAACATGGTACGAGGGCCATCGAGCAAACCGAATGTGAGCGGACACCCTTAACCGACTACAGTACGCCTGTACAGGTCAATTAATAAACCAACTAATTGCATTTGACAGAAGCGGTTGGTTAGTTAGTTAGTTAGTTAGCCATGGTACATAGACAGAAATATATGCTTAATATTAACCAGCTTATTAATGGTTATCAGGGGGCATTTAAGGAGTAACAACAGACCTTTCTCTTGAGCTGCTGGATCTCGGCCTGCGTGACAGCGTGCTTTATGTGGAGCTAAGGAACAGAATACACAATATCACAATATCATTAATATATCATTAATATATCATTAATATATCATTAAGCCAAGTATCTGACGCATTCTAAGAACGAGGCAAGAGTCATATATACATATTTACAAGCTAATGTACAGTAAAGCGACTTTTAAAGTGCATTTCATGAAGTGTGTGCAACTTTGTGCGTGCGTTGTTGTGTACATGTTGTGTAACACATCACGTGTGTGTGTGTGTGTGTGTGTGTGTGTGTGTGTGTGTGTGTGTGTGTGTGTGTGTGTGTGTGTGTGTGTGTGTGTGTGTGTGTGTGTGTGTACAACAAGGTGTGTGTGTGTGTGTGTGTGTGTGTGTGTGTGTGTGTGTGTGTGTGTGTGTGTGTGAGAGAGAGAGAGAGATCTCACAGACACACACTTTTTTCTCCCACGTGTAACCACAGCTCACCTCTTTGTACTTGTGGGCGAGCTTCTCGGGGTCCGTCTCCAGGGGCGACATGTCCTCGTTCTCCACCAGGTCAAACACCTCGATCGCCCCGGGATAGGACGGACTCATCTCCTCCTCATCCTCCTCTTCGTCGGTGCCGTATTCACCGCCCTGGGATCAAATGAACGAACGAACGAACGAATGAATTAATGAATGCAGATTCAGGATTTTAACATGTTCTCTCCAACAGTCAACAGTCCTGGCTAAAGTTAGACCAGAACTGAAATCATGACATCAACGAGTCACGAGTTGTGTACTTGAGTTCATGTCATAAATGTTTTGTGTACTGATTTGCTCATTTTGCAGCCTGTTTGTATGTTTGTTGGTGTGTTATCCTGGAGGTTTGCTTTCTTGGTTTTGATTATTATACGCACTGATTTTAAGAGTTTAAAACTGTAACAGGTCATCTTAATGACTGCTTGAACTGTCAATGCCCACCAAGGTACTGGTGTTGGAAGTTAGCTTCGGCTATAAACACGTGTACAGTGCATCGGTCACTGCTTCTGCATCTGTCAATGTTTCTCTGCACTTGTCCCTTACAAATTAACAAATTAATCATGAATGAAGTCGTGCTGGTCCAATCTGGGCTTTTAAAATCATTTGATTCTGCTGATTATGGATTTTGCGTGAAACACACACACACCACCATTTGTCAGGTTGTAATTGATTTTAATTACTTGAACTGATTTTAATTACTTGAAAATTGAGCACTGAACGTAAACCCTTAAATCACTTTTTCAGTTGAAAATTGTTCCATTTAGGTAACGGAAGTGAACATTTGTGTTAATTTTTGTGTTCCTCTTTTCGAGAAATTCTCGATACAACACAAGAATTCTACTACTTCTGCCTCAAGAACCCTTTTCCTGAGTGGTAGATTTCTATTGGCTGCACATCCTCATTCAAATGAGTGTGAGGCGGGGTTTTGACGACGTCTGACCACACCCCCCCCCCCCTCCACACCTGGCTGAAGCCTGGGTCTGAAAGCCCGTCTCACCCTCCTGGCTCGTACCATAGTATCTGGCTGGTAGCGTTGCTCCATCATCTCCGTTTCTGTGTCCTGCCAGCGCTCCTGCTTCCAGCCGCGTCTGCTGGATGACTGGCGGCCACCTCGCTACTGCTCGCCCGGGCTTCTCCCGGCCAATCAGGAACCTGCCAACACACAACACACACATTGGCCGCTCCAATAGTAGAGCTGTATCTGACGGCCTGTATAAGGTTCTCCTCCGCCATTGTTGACAATGTTGATATCGTATGTCCCGCTAATAGGAATAGGAAGGCTCGGACAATTTGAAGTGTGAAAAATCTAAATACAAAAATAAATCGAACCAAAAGATATATAGGACGAGATGGAGAAAAGACTTATTGGGGGACCTATGTTGAGGTGCTATTTTACGAAAAGGTATGATGTTGTGGGAGTAGACGCTTCCATCCCACTTGTGATGTCACAACAGGGTCGATTTTTTTCGAAATGGCTTGTGGCTCAGCCAATCGACAAGACACCTGGCGCTAAAACAGTGACCCTTTATGAACGTGCCGCCATTTGCAATGACGAGGAGTCGAATTTTGTCGCTCAGGAGTCGAACATAAATGTTAAGGAGATTTAGAGATTAAAGATTAGAGATGAAAGATTAAGAATGAAAGACTTCATTTCGAGACACGGGTCACGATGCATCTCCCCCCGGTATCCACAGCAACATGACACCGACCCTGTGGTGTTGCGTGCTCGGATCGTGTTCGGGAGGTTAATGTACGCGGTGACCTATGTGCTGGCGGCGGCAGCAGAAAACAACAAGCCTGTATTATTGATATGGAGAATGCAGCCCCGTCGCAGCACAGTGCAGCACAGTGGCTCGCAGTGTTTGCCGTACGGAATGCGGCCGAGCTCTCTGGTGGCTGAGGACCACTTCCTGCTTTCGGAGGCCAGAACAAAAAGAGCCGAGTCTCTATGGAGCGGGGCTCTTCTGTGATTAAATCAAAGCCTTTCCAAAGCCCGACATGTGGACTCTCTCTCTCTCCCTTCCCCTTCCCTCTCTGTCTCTCTCTCACGTGTCCACAACAGTGCATAGATGCTGTGAGTGAATACAGTAAAGCATTACGTCGCCGAGGGGTCCGGTTAATGACGACGGCCCCACATGGGGAACCCGTCAAGCAACCCCCCCCCCCCCTCCAGGCCCCCCGTGCGACGAGCCAGTGGCTAATTAAGTGTTCATGAACACATTTCCTGATCGGCGTGCGTTTGTCAGACGGAAGAAGACTTCGTGGAGCCTCGCTGGTCCGGGCTGCTGCAGCTCCTGAGGAAGAGCTGTAATGTCTGGGCTATCTTGGGAAGAAAATGCCTTGTTGTCTATATGTCTATTTGTTCATATGCCTTGCTGATTTATATGCTTATTTGTTAAGATTTCTCATATCTATGCTGCTCTTTTTGCTGCATATTCTGTTTTCCTATTGTATTGTTCTTTTGCACATTCACTTTTTCATTTCACTGCACATCCTGTATGCGTACGTGACGATTAAACGTCATGAATCTTGAGTCTCTTGAATCTTGAATTATGAATGAGTCTAGATGGCCAACAAAGTCGGCAAGAAAACGGTTGACCTCGCCTAAATAACACGCACAGCGCAGCACAGCACAGCTCGCGAACACACTGCAGGCTAAACAACAAACTATACTTTTCATGCCGACTGCGCCAATTGCCGTCGTTGCTGCCGATTGTGGCTGAAACTCTCACTGCTGAATACGGTCGGCTGTCCGAAAGTGGAGGATTGCGATCGTAAAAAAAAAGGGTTGCTCAGGTGTGATTGTCAGCATCGCGTCCCTCAGTCTCTTAAGGGCCCAGGATGCGGTCGCAGAAGTCTTACGTGTCAGACCGGCTGAGCTGGGTGGAAAGAAACGACTTGTGGGAAATTATCTCGTCAAGCAAGAGTGTCACAGAGCGATCTCGTTGGACAACGGGGACGGGGGTTGCAGAGGGGATGACAAGGCGTTGTCGTTGTCATTGTTGCTGTTGACGTCGGCCATGTTGTCGACGCAAACCCGGGGACTTACAGGTGAACATTATGTCAAGTCAAGTCAATTTTAATCGTACAGCCCTGAGACTACGACTGATTTAATGAGACACAAATAGACAGAAGTGCTAAAAAACAGTATATTACTACAGCGTTCACGACTGTTGATGCGCGGAGCCGCCATTTTGGATTTCGAAGTCGGAGGTCATGAAATTCCTCCGGGCGCTCCAAATCCCGACTTCCGAGTACAAATGGAACGCAGAATAAGTCCCATAGCGGCCATCATGGTTCTAAACGCCGGCGAGCGTTTAGAACCAAGATGGCCATTACAAGTCAGTGTTTGGCGGCGGTCTTACTTGACGGTTCCTGACGTGTTCCGCAGGACGGAGGCGGCGAAGCTCTGCGTGACGCCCACCAGGCTGGTCCCGTCCACCTCCACGATCAGGTGTCATCCTTTAATGAGCAAAATGACAAAATGTAAATGTAAGTCTTAATGTGCTCTCTGTGTCAGATGGAGACGGTTTGGGCATCAGCATCATTGGGATGGGAGCGGGGGCCGACATGGGCCTGGAGAAGCTTGGTATCTTCGTGAAGACGGTGACGGACGCCGGCGCCGCCCACCGCGACGGCAGGTCGGTGACAAGATGGCCGACGTTTGGCTGTCGTTGTTGTTGTTGTTGTTTGGTTTTCGAGTGGAAGCCGACCGTGTTTGCCCTTTATTTTTTGGTTTGTTCTGTTCTGTCCTCGTCGGATATGGAACGCGATCGATAAACAGATTGTAGGTTTTGATCTGAAGTACCGTTGACCTAGATTCCACATTCACATTTAAATTGGGTCAGTTTAAATCACATTGAGAGACTCTCGTCTGTAGTACCCTGTAATAGTACTTAATGGTCATGTGTTGAACGAACGTCATAATGGATATAATACATTCTCGCTTTGTTGTAGCCGACAAAAAATGATGAATGAATGGGGAATATCATTATGTTTGATCATAGAATGTTTTTTTGAATCATCAAAACCTTCATTACTGGTTGTCTCCTCAGGTTAAAGTTCAAGTGTATTGTCATTTATTCATACACACAGTATACCAAGAACAAAATGGCGTTTATCACGGACCAATGTGCTACCACACAAGAAAAAAACCATTCTAAAATACAACATGATATAAAAATACAACACGAGGAGAGAAAAACTACAATAAAGTTTTAAAGTAGCCTGTAATGGAAGGAAATTACAGGTGTGTGTGTGTGTGTGTGTGTGTGTGTGTGTGTGTGTGTGTGTCTGTCTCGTCCAGGATCCTGGTGAACGACCTGATCGTGGAGGTGGACGGGACCAGCCTGGTGGGCGTCACGCAGAGCTCTCTGCCGCTCTGCAAACCCCCCCCCTCCCACCCCCGCCTTCCCTCTCCTAACCCTAGCACTAACTTGCGTGTTTGTACGTCTTGGCATTATTAATAGTACTTAGCATTGTTTAGCATATTGTATGTTCTTAGATGTTGGTAATGCACTCATAATGGTCTGCTCTTATCCCAGCTATTATGCAGGCAACCCAGCAGTTATGAAACTCGTTCTATTAACCTCACAATTATGAATGCTTGAAACCTGCTCTATTCTCATCTTTATGTACCACAGTGATGTATTGCTGTCTCCTTCAACAAATGTATTTATTGTAAATCAAATATTAAGAAAAATAATAGGACAATAATCCCAGGGCTCCACTGAAAATGTGATGAATGTGATGAATATAATTGGCCATTTGTGTTTGTTTGCTTGGACAGAGCCATTGGCAAAATTTGTCTCCAAAGTTTTGTGAAACAACCCTAAAATAAATGTAAGTATTAATGTGCTCTCTGTGTCAGATGGAGACGGTTTGGGCATCAGCATCATTGGGATGGGAGCGGGGGCCGACATGGGCCTGGAGAAGCTTGGTATCTTCGTGAAGACGGTGACGGACGCCGGCGCCGCCCACCGCGACGGCAGGTCGGTGACAAGATGGCCGACGTTTGGCTGTCGTTGTTGTTGTTGTTTGGTTTTCGAGTGGAAGCCGACCGTGTTTGCCCTTTATTTTTTGGGTTTGTTTTGTTCTGTCCTCGTCGGATATGGAACGCGATCGATAAACAGATTGTAGGTTTTGATCTGAAGTACCGTTGACCTAGATTCCACATTCACATTTAAATTGGCTCAGTTTAAATCACATTGAGAGACTCTCGTCTGTAGTACCCTGTAATAGTAGTCAATGGTCATGTGTTGAACGAACGTCATAATGGATATAATACATTCTCGCTTTGTTGTAGCCGACAAAAAATGATGAATGAATGGGGAATATCATTATGTTTGATCATAGAATGTTTTTTTGAATCATCAAAACCTTCATTACTGGTTGTCTCCTCAGGTTAAAGTTCAAGTGTATTGTCATTTATTCATACACACAGTATACCAAGAACAAAATGGCGTTTATCACGGACCAATGTGCTACCACACATGATATAAAAATACAACATGAGGAGAGAAAAACTACAATACAGTTTTAAAGTGGCCTGTAATGGAAGGAAATTAACCAAAGCGTGTGTGTGTGTGTGTGTGTGTGTGTGTGTGTGTGTGTGTGTGTCTCTGTCCAGGATCCTGGTGAACGACCTGATCGTGGAGGTGGACGGGACCAGCCTGGTGGGCGTCACGCAGAGCTTCGCCGCCTCCGTCCTGCGGAACACGTCAGGAACCGTCAAGTAAGACCGCCGCCAAACACTGACTTGTAACGGCCATCTTGGTTCTAAACACTCGCCGGCGTTTAGAACCATGATGGCCGCTATGGGACTTATTCTGCGTTCCATTTGTAGTCGGAATTTCCGAGTTCCCAGTCGGAAATTGCAACTGGAGCGCCCCACCTGAAGTCTGATATTCGACTCGGAAAGTCGGAGGAATCTCATGACCTCCGACTTCGAAATCCAAAATGGCGGCTCCGCGCATCGACAGTCGTGAACGCTGTAGTAATATACAGTTTTTTTAGCACTTCTGTCTATTTGTGTCTCATTAAATCAGTCGTAGTCTCAGGGCTGTACGATTAAAATTGACTTGACTTGACATAATGTTCATCTGTAAGTCCCCGGGTTTGCGTCGACAACATGGCCGACGTCAACCGCAACAATGGCAATGACAACGACAACGCCTTGTCATCCCCTCTGCAACCCCCGTCCCCGTTGTCCAACGAGATCGCTCTGTGACACTCTTGCTTGACGAGATAATTTCCCACAAGTCGTTTCTTTCCACCCAGCTCAGCCGGTCTGACACGTAAGACTTCTGCGACCGCATCCTGGGCCCTTAAGAGACTGAGGGACGCGATGCTGACAATCACACCTGAGCAACCCTTTTTTTTTACGATCGCAATCCTCCACTTTCGGACAGCCGACCGTATTCAGCAGTGAGAGTTTCAGCCACAATCGGCAGCAACGACGGCAATTGGCGCAGTCGGCATGAAAAGTATAGTTTGTTGTTTTGCCTGCAGTGTGTTCGCAAGCTGTGCTGCGCTGTGCGTGTTATTTAGGCGAGGTCAACCGTTTTCTTGCCGACTTTGTTGGCCATCTAGACTCATTCATAATTCAAGATTCAAGAGACTCAAGATTCATGAAGTTTAATCGTCACGTACGCATCCAGGATGTGCAGTGAAATGAAAAAGTGAATGTGCAAAAGAACAATACAATACGAAACAGAATATGCAGCAAAAAGAGCAGCATAGATATGAGAAATCTTAACAAATAAGCATATAAATCAGCAAGGCATATGAACAAATAGACATATAAACAACGAGGCATTTTCTTCCCAAGATAGCCCAGACATTACAGCTCTTCCTCAGGAGCTGCAGCAGCCCGGACCAGCGAGGCTCCACGAAGTCTTCTTCCGTCTTGACAAACGCACGCCGATCAGGAAATGTGTTCATGAACACTTAATTAGCCACTGGCTCGTCGCACGGGGGGCCTGGAGAGGGGGGGGGGGTTGCTGACGGGTTCCCATGTGGGGCCGTCGTCATTAACCGACCCCTCGGCGACGTAATGCTTTACTGTATTCACTCACAGCATCTATGCACTGTTGTGGACACGTGAGAGAGAGACAGAGAGGGAGAGAGAGAGGGAGAGAGAGAGAGAGTCCACATGTCGGGCTTTGGAAAGGCTTTGATTTTAATCACAGAAGAGCCCCGCTCCCATAGAGACTCGGCTCTTTTGTTCTGCTCCGAAAGCAGGAAGTGGTCCTCAGCCACCAGAGAGCTCGGCCGCATTCCGTACGGCAAACACTGCGAGCCACTGTGCTGCACTGTGCTGCGACGGGGCTGCATTCTCCATATCAATAATACAGGCTTGTTGTTTTCTGCTGCCGCCGCCAGCACATAGGTGGGTGCTGATGCCATTCTCCCCACGTATCAAAATCCAAACTAACCATTAGGATAAGCGTTAGTATGTATTTCTATCCTGGCTGCCCAGCCATATGTGTACACAAGCACAAAATTGCAGCGTATCAAGCCGTCGGATAAGTCATTAACGCTTCTTGGTCGCGAACGCTCAATCCCACGATAACGCAGCGAAAGGCACGCAACACTTCAACCAGGGGTCAGGAAGCAATACTTGTAGATCAAATCTAAAAGGCTCTTGGTCCATGTATGCATATGTAAGAGAGACAGAATTTACCCGGCGGGGAGAAGGCAGGTGCAATGTTGTACCTTTCTGAGTCTCGAACATGAAGAAAACCTTATCATTCTATAATTCCTTTCATCCTCCCTCCCTCTCTTATCCTTTAGGTCTCAGAAATGGCCTTAAACACAGACACCTTAAACAAAGTGTACTCGAGAGTACCACCAGCAAACGCGTAACGCAACTAAGCCACCTACACACACGCGAGCGACACCAAGCACAATTGCGTATCTCCTTCGCCTGGTCTTGACAAAAAGTGGCAGCAACGCTTCACTGATACAGGGTCACTAGCTTCGGTGCACACACACATCTCATTAGCAGCTCAGTAGATGTCTTGCTCTTGCTCTGTGGCCTGGTCGACAGCGACCACAAGCCCAACACCATGCATCGACAACAAAAAACAGACCAATATAATTCGTCAGACACCTAGTCTGTGACATCACAAGTGGCGGGATGGAAGCGTCGCATAATGACAGTCATGCTCCAACTTCTCCCAACAGAACCCGCACTCTCACTCGAGTCTGTTCTCGAACGACTATATCATAATCACAGAGTCCCACACTAAAGTCATTCAACCACCATAGAGATTGCCCCAATATAAGTGCTTATTCATCCCGATCATCGATCTGTATAGGTAACTCTCGTGGGTATTTGTTGAATATATCTTATTATTCGTAATGTCATAGAATTTTTCACACTTCAAAATTGTCCACCCCTCTACCCCCCCATATTTTAACGTCTCCCGCTTCATGTATGACCCTCGCCTGCCTGACTACCCTCCCGCCTGCCTCGCCCTGATCTGTCTGAGAATTCGTCCCGGTGTGCTAGACCCTGCTTATGGACTACGACGATTCTACTGGATTACGGACTTGGCACTGCTAATAACTATAACCTCTCACTCCCCATTACAGTCGATAAAGTTTGTATTTCATTGAATTTTGGTGTGGACCTTGAATTCAATATTTTCAGTCTCTTCACCCCACTGAGTGTGTCACAATATGTACCCAGCTTGCATCTTAGTGGTTTCCACAAAAACCCACGGGGAGTCAGCCTCTATCCACCATGGCCCAAGGCTCTGGAACAGTCTTCCCGAGGATCTGAGAGATTGCACCTCTGGACATTTTTAAAAGCAACCTATGTCAACCTAAGACATACCTCTTCAGCCTGGCTTTTACTTAAGGGTGCCTCGTCATTCATTGCCCTGGTTTTTAAGTCTTCATTTTTATTGTATTTTTATCCTTTACATTTTGTTTTATTGACTTGTTTTTATTTATTTTGCTTATTTCTATTTTCTAAATATTTTATTGTTGACATTTTTAGTGTTTCTAAATTTTACCTCCATTACAACTGAAGGATTATTTATTGGGTTATATCTTTTCTAATGAAAGGAGTGCATACCAGAACAATTGAAATTATTTTAAATTAACCGAATTCAATGGCATTAGCAACATTATGTGAGAGGTTCTAAATGTTGGTTTCAATACATTTTCGGGTAAATTTGCCTGGTCCTAAGAGGGCCGGCGGTGCAGGCCAGGGTGAGGGTGGAGGTGGTAGGGGTGGTGGAGTAAGCCAATATTAACCCACCTCCAGGCGGAGGTACTCGCTCTGCTCCGGGGAGCCCAGGCTCACCAGCACCCCGGCGGGGGAGCGTGTCCGCACGCCCGCCTGGAGCCGCGTGTGTCGGGCGGGCGGGGAGCCCAGCAGCTGGAACTGCATGTGGCTCCGGCCACTGAAGGAGAACTCTGGCACTGCTGGTGGAGGGAGAGAGAGAGAGAGAGAGAGAGAGAGAGAGAGAGAGAGAGAGAGAGAGAGAGAGAGAGAGAGAGAGAGAAAGAGGGTGAGAAGACACATGTTTATAAGAGGGAGACGGAGAGAGAGAGAGGATTAGAATGCACATAGAGAGAGAGAAAGAAAGAGAGACAGAGAGACATGCACGCAAAAACACACACACAGACACACACACACATGCCCAGACACATACACTAACACACACACACACACAGACACACACATGCACTAACAAACACACATATGCACACACAGACACATACACTAACGCACACACCCACACCCACACACACACAGTAAAAAAAAAACCACATACAGTACACGCAGAGACACACACACACACACACACACGCACACTTTGCTAAGTACTAAATGTGCTAAGTAAATACTGCTGTCATCTTCTGGTGGCGGGGGGGTGACAGCTACAGCTACTTGAGTGGAGCCGTCTCCAAATGAGGTGAAATGAGCACACAGCACACAGAGACAGACGCATGGCCCCACCTTGGGTACATCGGGGCCCCGTGTAGCCGGGCCCACACTGGCAGCCGGAGGAGGAGGAGGAGGAGGAGGAGGAGGAGGAGGAGCCCCTCTCTCCGTGACAGCGCCCCCTGCTGCCACAGAGGGCGGGCTGCTCCATGCGGGCGCAGGGGCCGCCCGCCGCTACACTGCAGCCGGGGACGCTGTTGGCGGACTCGGCCGGGGCCCCGAGGTCATATGTCTGAGTCAGAAAAACACAAAAACACAAAAACACAAAGGAACACGATGGTGAGACGCAGGAAAACGGCGCAAGGGGAAGCAAGATGTGGTTTTTTCTTTTGTAACTGCGTATCCGCGCGGACATAAATGTCAAGTGGGGTTCCCCAAGGATCAATTCTTCGGCCACTTCGGTTCAATCTCGACACGCTCCCACTTTCCTGAATTCTGAAAACAACAATATACAGTCTACCACATCTGCGCAGATGCTACTGAAATCATTCATTTGTCTATCAAGGTGTCTATGGTCCCATTGAGTCATACACCTTATCAAGTGCATTGAGCAAATCAATGCCTGGATGAGCCAAAATATCCTTCAAAAGCTGAAAAAAAATAAAACTGAAGAAATTACTTTTGGCCAAAGAAGAAAGAAAAACTTCTTGAAGCCTGACATGGGGCAGCAGCAACCTGATAGTCTTTCCCAGGAGACACATATATATTTTTAGATACACAGTATAGTCCTGTTAATATAGGTGTATGCGTGTGAAATGCACTAAAATGCTGACTGAAGCGTGGCTGTATTGTTATGTGCACTGTTAGCTCCGCACAAAAAACTTTAGCTTAAACTTTAACTTTGTATACACCCAATGTCTGCACAGAAACTGTATGCACAAGCCATTTGGTCCGATTATCAATACAGGGAGTAGTGGGCTGCTGTGTGTGTGTGTGTGTGAATGAGAGATAGCGAGACAGTAATGAGCAAGGAGGTTCTCCCCCCGACCCCCCTCTCTCTCTCTCTCTCTCTCTCTCTCTCTCTCTCGTTATGTAGAGTCCAGGTGAACTCTGAACAGGTGAGTCTTGAGTCTCTTGCGGCGGCTGGCGAGCGACTCCGCCGTCCTGACACGGTTACACCGGCTGTCCGATCCGTCACATAAACACACGCCTCATGAGCGACGCACATCTTCGTTTTTTTTTCCCCCCGTGGTTGTTTCTCTTCCGAGCGAACAGGCAGAAGCGATGTGTCTGTCGTCGTATAATGAACCATATTTCTGATGTATACGCATCCCCTGTCTGTCACGCATGTACGCTTGCTTGTATCCATCGTTGTGATGAGAGAGAACGACCGGACGGCAGAATTATCGCTGTAGTCGTGTGTGTGACATTTTAAGCGATGTTTGTTTGACGGAGCGTAGAGAACGGTTCGTGGGATACGCCAGAAATCTTTCACTCTTGAGCTCCCAAGCGTATTAAACAGATTTCAGATCGAGTTATTTTCATGCTTTTTGTTGTTATTTAGATTATGTCAGCAAAGCAAAGCACACGCAAAAAAACTAACGCGTTCGGATTGTGAGATTATACCGCGCACAAATTAGAACATTACCTAAAATTAACATTACAATATACACACATTACATTACATTTAGGGCATTTACAATCAGTACATTTGTTGAAAGGGGTACATAAAGATAAGAATAGTCATAACATTATAATACAGTGCACTGGCTGCTATGGCTTTTGTTTTGGAAGCGCGCTCCCTCACACAGTATCCTTCACCGTGCCCTTATAGACGGCTGCTATATTTAGTCGTGTATGAATTATATGTAGGTAGAGGGATTTACGAAGCACAGAGAGTGGCTTCTAACGCTGTACTCTGCGTGCCCTGTGGATACACCATGCGGGGGCCGGTGGAGACCACGAAGAAGAAGAAGAGGGTCCGACAGGAACCTTCATTGCGTCAGTAAATATTTGCTCTGCACCATAATAGCCCCTGTTGATATGCAAACGCTATTATCATCTCCATTTCCCTTTGTAGTACGCTGTAAGGAAAGCGGTGCTTCGGTGGTTTGGCGGTTAAAGACACGCTAACCCCGAACCTCACCGAGTCGGCGGTGTGAGAGACTCATACATTTAGAGGTGTGGATCTTCTCCTTCTCACGAGTGGATTCAAAAGCGATTTCGGATTCAAAATCTAATCCCGATCGGGCTACTAATTTCAGGATCTAGAATTTCCTTCTGGATAAATAAAGTTGTATCTACTCTAGTCCGCATGAAAGCAGAGCAAGGTATGTATAAGATTATGTATTTTTTATATTTGATCCAACTGATCAACTGAGCAATACACACAAAAGGTAAACCCACTACAAAAATTGTAAGATCGATTTTTTCGGAAGTTGTGAAGCGATTCGGAATCATAGAACATAAGAATCGGGAACGACGAGGAATTGTGACAATGAGCATTGATCGATGAATTTTTTTTGTACACCCCCCACAAGCATACAACGCTATTTTTTAGACCACCCGGTCACACAAATGGGTTCAAAATACAGGAAATGCTTTACTTCATTTCCTTGACGGGAACATAACAGAACATGAACTCTCTGGCACACATTGGACAAGCAAGGAGGGAACCCAGGAGCAGGAGTGCAGATGAGTCCTAGGGAGGAGGGGGAGATGGATGTATGGGTGGGCGGTGGGTGGGCGGTGGGCAGGCACCTTTCTCCAGCTCCACGGGGAACAGGTCCAGCCGCTCCACTCTCTTCTCCAGCTCGTACTCGGCCGACGCCGCCATGGGGTCCACGTCTTCGTTGCGCCGGTCATAGTCCTCGTTGGGATAGGTGGCGAACACCTGTGACAGGTGGACGGACACACACACACACACACACACACACACACACACACACACACACAGTCCGCTCTGTTAATCTAGGGCGGCAGTAGCTCAGGAGGTAAGAGCGAGGTTGCTGTTTCGATCCCCGGGGCTCCTCCCCCTCCTCCTAGCTAAGTGTGGAGGTGTCCCTGAGCAAGACACCACCTAACCCTACCTGCTCCTGACGTGTTGGTTGTTACCTTGCATGGTCGACACCGCCGCCGTCGGTGTATGAATGGGTGAATGTGAGGCAATACTGTGAAGCACTAGATAAATGCAATCCATTTACCGTTTACCATCTGGGTGCAGGCAGGCAGGCAACGTGGAAAGGAAGATGGAGGAAAGGTAAACAACAGTAACGCTGTTTGTTTTTCCACGTCAGGCAATTGTGGGGCCCGCGGCTCTGCAGCGGACCCCGAGTCCAATCCAAAACAGGGACGTCTGCCACGCGGACAGCTGCTAGCTTAATCAGGGCGCTCACACACACACACACACACACCCGTGAGGCTACCTGCTTTAGCGCTCAGTGGGAATTAAGAGAGAGAGAGAGAGGAGTTGTTTACTGTCACAACAGCCTGACGGGTCGTCTGGTCATCTAGACGTTAGGGGGTGTTTGACCCCGAGCTGAAAAAAATGGTCCCGGGTTTGATACCCCCAATGTCCACACAGTTTAACCAGCATCATTCTTGAATAAGATGCGGAAACTATCATATTTTTCTTTAAATTGCACCTTATTATTGCTTATGATATATTTTTTGAATTTCTATATTATTATGTTCTGTTTCATGTTCAATGCTTCCTTGTTTGTAAAAACGAAGGCAATAAACCTGATTCTGATTCTATCATGTCCCTAAACAGATCAGAAACAGAAACAGCTTTATTGCCTTAGTTGGTGCATAACATTGAACATTAAACCGTAGAGAGTAAATAAAGAGGCTTGATATTCTCGTGGTTTGGGGTGTCTCGGTCCCAGCAAAAAGGTTGGGTTCGAACCCAATGCCCTACCTGTGTGTCAGTCTTACCTGTACGCATCCTTGAGCAAGACGCCCTCTAAACCCTACCTGCCTATGAATGCTCGATCGTGAACTCACTTAAGTTGCTTTGTCTGCTAAAAGCCCCTAAATCAGTGCTTGTAAGAGTGTAATAGATTCTCCACCCACATACATACACACACGCACACACACACACGCCACAAATTCATCTCCACTTGACTTTAAACAAGCCACGTCAAGTCGGCGAAGGCAAAAAAGCCACAAGCCACAACAGTAAGCACTGCAAGCACTGCAAAGCTAGACAGTAACCAAGCTAAGCTAAGCTAAGCTAAGCTAAGCTAAGCGGGTCCGATTCCAGGACACCAACACAACACAACACAACACAACACAACACAACACAGAGAGTTTCCACAGAGTTCACATCGGCACACCCGGCCAGCATGCTTAATGGAGCGGTCTTCTGCAGCTGCTACTTAGGAGGCCACACACACACACACACACACACACACACACACACACACACACACACACACACACACACACACACACACACACACACACACACACACACACACACACACACACACAACACACACACACACACTGTCCAATGGGTTCACTATTTCCACACAAACACACACAACACACACGGTCCACTTCACTCACCACACACACACACACACACAACACAGGTTTGGCTGCATCTTTAAAAGCTTCCCCCCGGGGTCTCTGCGAGGTGATTATGTATGCGGCACCTCGAGCCGTCGCCGTGCCGCTGGTGTCCTCGACTCTCTGCCTCGGATTTCAGTCAAGCGTCCAGACTCTCTCGCGACGAGGTGGTCCACTTCTCCCGCGGCTTATTGAGACGTTGTTGTTTGACTTTATTATGCTTTATTATGTGTTTCTCTCCCTCTCATCTGTCTCTCTCTCTCTCTCTCTCCCCCCCCTCCTCTCTCCCTCATTCCACCACTCCACCACTCTATTTAATTATTTTTCGCCTCCCTCTCTGTTTCTCGACCTCCCTCGTTCCCGTTCTCTCGTTTCGTAATTTTCCCTCTATCCATCTCGTCCTCTCTATCTCTTCCTTCCTCTTCTCCCTCATTCACCTCCCCATCTCTCTCCCTCTTCCCTCGCCCTCCCTCCCTTCCTGTTTTCTCCCTCCCTCCCCTCCTGCCCTCTCCATATCTCTGTCTTCCCTCCTCTCTTTTTTGTCATTTTCCCACTATCCATCTCACCCTCTCCCCCTCTCTCTTAGCCTCTTGCCCTCTCCATATCTCTCTGTCTCTCCCGCTCTCTCTTTTACTAATTTTCCCTCTGTCCATTTCGCGCGCTCTCTCTCTCTCTCTCTCTCTCTCTTCCTCCCACTCTCCCTCTCCCTCGCAGTCCGTTTCTCTCTTCCTCTCTCTTTTAGTTATTTTCCCTCTCTCCATCTCTTCCTCCCTCCCGCTAGCCTCTCTCTCTCCCTCTCTCTTAGGCTCTCTCTCTCTCTATCTCTCTCCCTCTCTCTTAGGCTCTCTCTCATATAGTTTCTGTCTTCTTGTTTATGCCATCTTGGTGCTGCAGTGCTGGCTGCCATTCAGTCACACCCCCCCCCCCCACCACCCATCACCCCCCTCATCCCCACCCATCACCCCATCACCCTGGTTACCCCCACAGTAGTAAAAAGGGAGCCTGTGAGTTTTGACAGAGCCCGATGCATTCCGCCCCGTCCTTCCTCCTCCTCCTCCTCGTCCTCCTCCTCCTCCCTCCTCCTGTATACAGTATCATTGTATCTGCAGTTCACGCCTGATCGAACGCTGTGTGTGTGTGTGTGTGTGTGTGTGTGCACGCACGCACGTCGACACATTAGAGCCCCGCCCACCCTGGCAGAACAGGGGTGGGGGTGAGGGTGGGTGCGGGGATTTCAAACGTTCTGGCCTCAAACCAAGCCCCTCCCACGCTGTGTGTGCCCATACTGTACATTACACAAAATGAGTCTATAAGTAAAACCTATTGACCACCTTAATGTGCTCTTAGTGCCTCAGAGTCCGGAATTATGACGACGTTAAGTGAAACGCAAGTCAAGTGCAACGATATTCATCCCCGAAGAATAAACCTGAACATTCAACAAGACAACAAGACAAAGTTATTTTTGAAGGAGCACCCATGAATGCATATGCGTGTATATGAATAATTTGAAGGTATAAAAATACAGTTAAACGTTGAATTTTGCATTAAGTCCCTCCGAGCGACCGACCCTGCTGCCAGCGTGTTGACGGCAGCAGCGGAGGTCTGGAAAGAGGCTTCCGATTTAGGTTACCTTTGTATTTAGACGGATTAACAGAATGTGGATTACGGAGAGACTGTCTCACACACACACACACACACACAACACACACACACACACACAACACACTGTGTGCCTGCGATGGCTTCCAACTAAGCGACCAAGTGGATGAATCAACAACAGTGCAGCTCGTGGCGGGCTAGCTTGGTAAAGAGATGATAAAGCTGCTGGCTCGAGAGTCTTTGTGTCCACGTTACGGTCAATAGCAAACGTCCTTTTTAAAAAGAAAGATCGTATCCACCCTAATTTAGAGGATAATCCCAACCCTAAGCCTAAGCCTAAACCCAACCCTAACCCCCGATTTCCAAATGTATCCACATCTATCCGCATTAGGGAGGTATTGTTTAAAGACCCCGGCGGGTGTTCCCGATGCTTTCTGATTCAAGATTCAAGATTCAAGATTCAGTTATTGCCATATATAACAAGTACACTGGAATGCTTACTCCCCATTCACTCCACAATTCGTAAAAGTACCTTGTAAGCACTTTAAAGAAGTATTCTTGACGTCTCTGGGGCACGGCTCAGCCCAGACGTCGAACGCAACACTGTCATTTGACGCAGTTAGCGACGAGGTTTTGTGGTAAGATGGGGGTCAGGTGATAACGCAGTCATGTCATCGGATGACGCATTTCGTGCCATCCGGTGACATCGCAGCAGGGAGATCGAGATCTGGGTGCAGCCTAGGCAACATGGAGGAGGAAAGGTAAACACTGGCCACGTTTACACAGACGGCAATATTTCGATATTAACCCGATTAAGACAGTCGTCTGAATAAGACACTGCCATGTAAACACATAAGACATTTACATTTACATTTACATTTAGGGCATTTGGCAGACGCTTTTATCCAAAGCGACTTACAAAGAGTACATTTGTTGAAGGAGAGACAGCGATATAGCACTGTGGTGCATAAAGATAAGAATTCATAGTTGCAAGGCTAATAGACGAGTTTCATAATTGCTAGACATGTGGAGTACTCCGATCTTCGTCGCAGTATGTAGACATGTAGACATGTAAACGGGAATATGAACGGAATATTCGATAAGCAAGTCATGTAAACACCGCAATCTAAAATATTGTCTTATTTAGAATAAGGTCAACGGTCTGAAAATTGCTGTCCATGTAAACGTGGCCCCTGTGTGTTCGCAATGCACTGCACTGCACCCACTGAAACGACACAAAGCCGGGTTGCCAAGTTTCTGGCAAATTCCCCCCCTTTTAAGTTCACACGTACGTAGGCTTTGGGGGGAAGCAGAGGCAGACATTAATTGCCTTAATGAAGTCACAAATATGTCCCTGACGTGGCCTTCCATCGACTTTCCCTGCGCAACTTTTGGGAGGACCCCGCACAACAAGATAGACAAGCCAAGAAGACACACACACACACACACACACACACACACACACACACACACACACACACACACACACACACACACACACCACACACACACACGGTTAGTGGCGACGGTTTCCGTCACCACTAACACTAACACCCTCCCCCCGCCAACGCAACACCACTCACACATCCACCAACACCTTGTCCGCTCAAGCCAAGAAGAACATGCACACACACACTGAGCATGCTCAGAAGAACCTGTTTGTCACAGCGAGTGTGTGTGTGTGTGTGTGTGTGTGTGTGTGTGTGTGTGTGTGTGTGTGTGTGTTGTCGTCCCTCGGAAGAGGAGACAAAACATTGGGATTAAAAGCAGGGTGGGGGCGTGGAGTGGAGAGGGTGGGACTGGGCAGGGTGCAGGCAGACCAGGGTGCAGATAGGCTAGGGTGCAGGGCTCGTGGCTGGATGGCTCGCTCCAGTTGTGGCCGATACTAGGTCACACCGTCACCGTGGATCACAGATGGCCAGGAAACTCCCAGCCCACCCCCACCCACCCTCCCTCCCTCCCTCCCACCCTGGGGTGCCCTACAAAAGCCTCTGTGGGCGTCGAACTGCCACGACTGACCCATCTCTCTCGCAAGCGTGTTTGTTTGCGCGCTCGCGTGTTCGCAACCGCCATTTTGAAATCCCCCCCCTGCAAAAAACAACAACAACAACAACAACCAGTCATTCGTGACTTGGGTGGTTGGAGAACGCTAAATGACAAGGTTTCTCCCTTTCTCTCTCCCTTTCTCCCCCTCTCTCTTGCGCTCGTACTCACACTCTCCCAGAGCCTGTCTTCTATTACTGTACAGTTCCAGCACGGTGGAGTCAGTCGTCTCACTAGCTTGTGGTTTTGCTAACACCATGGGAGCAGTGTTTTGTTTGACTTTTTCGGTGGGGTGGGCGCTCGTTGCTAGGGTGTTCTCACATCTCTGGACGGACTCCCCTCCAGCTGCTGCGCGCCTCACATTATGCACGGTTCCTCGCTTAAAAATAAAGAACGTTCTAATTTTGGAACCGGGCCCCGATAGGATGTGCGGAGGTGGAAGCCGTTGTATTCTCCTCAACCACGCATGTGTTTCCTGCAGAGCGGCCTTCGACACGCTGCTGTTTGTAATCATCGTCGACATCAGAGCAGTCGCTGCCGGCGGCGGCGGCGTCGTCGTCATGGTGGCCTGGGTTTTTTTTTTTTGGCTCTCAGGTTCTACGAGTTGCTTGTTTAGTCGAGTTGTTTTTGTGGTTCGTGCACGTTCTTAATCTCATCGCCATGTGTCAGAGCCCTTGATAAGCTCGACTCGACGACGTTTGATTTAAATCGCTTCCTGGTAGAAGAGGCCAGATTTCAAGCTGAGGTGCAAGCTTCTGAGGGGAAGGGCGAGATACGGCGCCAGATAAATGGTGGTGCACTAAACCGCTCGGCAGTAGAAACGCACGCGCAACTAAAGTTCCAGACCAGTGAGTAGTATCGAGCGGAAAATGAGACGACCGATGGCCGTACCAATTCAAAAGAAAAACGGAAAGCAACCCCTCGCACTTTAGCTTCAACCAATCGCCGCCGGAGCAGGTTCGAGGTCACGGTCGTAATAATTGCAACCCCCCCACCCCGTCCCGTCCCCCGTCCCCCCCCCCCGTCGCAAATAGTGCTAAATCCAGGAAATGATCTCCGGCCCAGATGTGCCACGTAACTGCATTTAGCCACACGGGTTGGGACCCAGCCACGGGCTGGCCGTCGCTGCCCTGCAACTCTAGCCCCTTCCGTCCGTAACGGCTGCAGCCTTCGCCATGGTTACGGTTAGCACAGCACCCAAGCATTTTCTATTTTGGCAGCGGCGGTGGAGGGTCAGGACAGAGGAGCGATTTTAAGCTTAAATGTTGACCACAGGGACGGATACAGCCAAGCAGCACATGTAGAGAGACGGGGTGGGGAGAGAGGGACGTAATCCGCAACACGACGACCGGAGGCACGCCGTCTTCCATTCAGCGCGCACACGGCGAGGCGATTGGCGTGCCGGTTGACGGACAGGCGCTGTAATCGCAGGGTTGCAAGGCCGGCGGGGGGGGGACGGGGGCGGACGGACGTTACGCAACCTGGATTTTGTCGCAGTAACCTGAACACACATAAGGGGCTGGCGGGGTGGGTTGTATGCCAGCAGAAGCAGGGCAGGGCGGGGTGACCTTCCTCCATATAATCCGTCTGGTCTCACGCCGGATAATGGAGTCTGGTCGAGCGCGGACCGGAGACAGGAGGGACTGCTGACGATGCCGACTTGTGCTGTTTTTGTCGAGTGTGCGCAGCAAAAACGGCGGGAGTGTCTCTGCCGCGTGAGCATCCTCGCGCCCGCGGCCTACCAGATGAGGTGTCCTGCGCCTTTTGTGTCCAGGTGTTGGGACGGGCGGAAGACATTTTTGACAGTGGGGGTTGTTTACGCTGCTGTCCCCAAGACTCAGTGTTTATTATGAGACCGGTGTGGTTAGAAAGAAAAAGAATCCCTGTGTGTGTGTGTGTGTCAGAGATGTTGGCAGCAGAATACACACAGACAGAGACAGAGAGAGAGAGAGACAGAGAGAGAGAGAGAGAGAGCTGGGGGTGGAGATTCAAGACCACGCTTGGCTGCTTGCATTGTGGCACGATATTTTGAGTTATATTTACATTTAGGGGCATTTGGCAGACGCTTTTATCCAAAGTGACCAACAATAAGTACAATTGTCGAAAGAGAGACAGCAATATATCGCTGTGGGATATAAAGATAGGAATAGAGCAGGTTTCAAGCGTTCATAATTGCAAGGTGAATAGAACGAGTTTCATAATTGCTGGGTTGCCTGCATAATAGCTGGGATAAGAGCAGAAGTGCCGTTCTCAGTCCATTACCAACATCTAGGCATCGTACACGCAAGTTATTTTCGGAGTTAAATGATCCGTTAGCCAGGCCACAAACAATGTTGTTCATCTGTAATTCAGATGCACGTTACAAAAAGGAGCAGGTAGAGGTTAGAGTTCTTGATCTTGGCCCCTCGAGGACACCGCAACAGATCAGCTGGTATGGGGCCTAGTGGGGATGAGGGGGAATCGAACAATCGAGTACCCATCAGCTGCTGGTCCAACACCATAGCCGCCCACCATGACACCATCTCTTTGTTGCATCTCTCATCCGATAAAGAGATAAAAGATGAGAATAATGGAACGCCGGTCCACACGGTTCATCTCATGGGATTAAAATGCAGGCACTTTCAAGGTACCTCGTCCAAAAGATGTCGTCCAGACTCTCGAAGCCTTCATCACGGCGACTATAAAGCTTGCGTGATGTTACTAAAGCGATGACAGCGAGTCCGCCCGTTCTCGAGTAGCTGGTTTATATAGATTTTTGGTTTATATGAGCTGATTGTGTCGATGAGATGAGACACCAGATTATGAGAGATAAAATGACGCGTTTTTACCAAGTATATATTTGAATGCAAGCATATTCCAAACCATGCAAGAACATACCGGCTACAATCACTTTCCAAACTTCTTACGCAGACACGAACCCCGAGTACGAGTACACCGATTTGACATTCTGTCCGGAACGAGCAAATATGAGGACGAGATGGACGAGATTTGATGTGGCTTCCTGTGTTCATCGGGGAACGTGAAGGGAGGGGGGGGGCGGCGTACGTCTGTAACAAACACACTGCTGCTGAGTCTATTTTTACCGACAGTAGGAGACTGGTGACAAACAGAGGAGGAGGGTGAGGGAGGACACAGCGGGGAGGAAGAGGGAGGAAGAGAGAGAGAGAGAGAGAGACAGAGTGTGTGTCTGTGGAACAAAGCGGCGAGTGTGTGTGAGTTCTGCGGTCGCTGCACGCCGGCGTGAGCGAGGGGGTGCAGCGGCAGCAGAGATAGGGTCGGGGTAATCGTTCAACAACATTTGCGGTTAACGTCGTTGAATGCCGCTGTACTGTATATATATAGATATACATATCTATATATATATACACTGTATATATATATATATCGTTGTGAAATGAGGATGGACTCATCGTGTAACCCAGTTCTATCTAAAAGTCTGAAAGGAACTATGATGAGAGATCAGAATCAGAATCAGAATCAGAATGAGCCTTATTGCCTTAGTTTTAACAAACAAGGAATGTGCTATTGTGAAATTAGTGCATAACGTTGAACATTAAACAGCATACGCCCTGAAAATGATCCAAAAACTCGTTTTTTCATCGATATATTCATACGCATCGGGCCACGTGACATTTATTGACATCGTGTACAATTCGTACATAATGACCATGAGAATGAATGAGTCCCTGTCGCCCAGGCACGAGGCACAGAGCTACAGAAATGTCACACAATCGTGTTCTTCGATAGCAAAGATGTCGCACCGAAAAGACTAAAAATGGCACTTCCTGTTTGTGGGGTAAGATTACGTTCCCCCCCCCCCCCCCCCCCAACACACCCACCCCTGTTGCTTTCACACTGAAGTAAGAGCCGTGAGCATTTCTATTTTCTATTTCTATTTTCTATTTTCTTTTACAGTGGTTTGACATTTGAACTCGATCACGAGAGTCGAGGGTCACGGCCACCCACCCCCACCTCACGTTAGCGCGATCACATCAATCTCCCGAACAAAAGACCCACTGATGTGTGAGTAGGATGATGACGGCGTTCTCGTTAACATTTGTAACTTCTGTCAGATACAGCGGAGCTGTGATGTTCCAGAGAGGCCTGGTTTGGGCTCTTTTTTTCTATTCTAACCTCCAAACATGGCTGCCCCCTTCAGCTGGGCCCCTTTTTTGGCCGTTCCACTTGACAGCCGACGATGATAGATAGACAGATAGATAGACAATAAAGATAGATGACAGACAGACAGGAGGAGGAGGAGGAGGAGGAGGAGGTCGAGGAATTGTTTTCGCCTCGTCGCTTCCACTCAATCACGGGGCGATGATTGAGAGTCAGAAACGCCCGCCAAGCTTGGACGTTACATCCACGTACGTTGACGCAGCAATGTGGCCCAAATCATAACCAACCACGACTCCCTCGCCTGCCAGTGCTAGCGAGGTCAGACACGCCCCTCTCTCTCTCTCTGACCGTGTGCGGCGAGGAGGAGGAGGAGGAGGAGGAGGGAGGGAGGGTCGGTGCGGCAATGCAACTTGAGGAGCCTATAGCATCGCATCAGACCACGCTGACGCAAGCCATAGAGCCTCTGCCATGGAAATGGCTTACACCTGCAGCTGAGAACCACGAAGGAATCAATCTCTCTCTCTCTCTCTCTCTCTCTCTCTCTCTCTCTCTCTCTCTCTCTCTCTCCTCTCTCTCTCTCCTCTCTCTCTCTCTCTCTCTCTCTCTCTCTCTCTCTCTCTCTCTCTCTCTCTCTCTCTCTCTCTCTCTCTCTCTCTCTCTCTCTCTCTCTGGCATATCACAACATTGCTTTTTCATTCTCCTCATGGGTCCCTGTGTGTGTGTGTGTGTGTGTGTGTGTGTGTGTGTGTGTGTGTGTGTGTGTGTGTGTGTGTGTGTGTGTGTGTGTGATCAGTCACTGGCTGCAAAGAAAGACAACAATCTCACTTCGCCGTCAGTCACAACTTCCTGCCCCCCCCCCCCCCCAGCAGCAGTCTAGATGCTGTCCAAGACGTCTGTACTGTACCGTGTGTATTAATTGGCCTTGTACGGCGTTGTTTTCGCCGTTTCTCGCTAGAATAGAACAAACGGCTTGTCTCGTTTCACCGCCTGACAATTATTTACAGACGGAGCAGCTCCCACTGCATTTTTAGATAAGTATCGGACACAACACAGCCACTTTCTCATGGCCGTCCGTGTGTGTGTGTACGTGTGTGTGTGTACGTGTGTGTGAGGCATGGGGGGAATGCAGACGGTTAGCAGCTAGCCAGCCAGCCAGCCAGCCAGCCAGCCAGCCAGCTAGTCAGCCAGTGGCGACAATGCTGCGGTGTCGTTACGTTACGTCGACGTAGGGAAGAAGAAGAAGAGGAAGAAGAAGAAAGAGGAGGGAAAGAAGCATGGAGGGTGTTAATTAATGAACAATGGCGTGTTAAAATAGAGAGCGCGCCAACCGCTGTCACCGACCATCTCGTACGAGAATAGTCGACGCTGCCTACAATACACACAAAGACAAAAAGGGAACAAGACGCGTCTCTCTGCTGTGAAGGCTCTGAAGGCTAAGCTAATTCACTCCCTTGCTGACAACACTTACAGTAGCAGGCAACTACATGCATCCTGCTACCTGAGGCCCTTGGGAAGTACTCTCTCTCTCCCTCTCTCTCTCTCTCCCCCCCTCTCTCTCTCCCCCTCTCACACACACACACATCTGTTTGCCATCACTGCTTTAAGACCTCTGTGGGTTTTAATTGACCACTGCACCACAGGGAATCCCCGAGTCTAACTTTAGACGGACATGTAGGAGTCCAGAGTATATGCAATGAGTGTGTACAGACAGGGTGTGTGCACGACTGTGTGTGTGTGTGCGTGTGTGTGTGTGTGTGTGTGTGTGTGCGTGTGTGTGTGTCTCTTCACCTTAATCGGGTCGACGCTGAAGCGAATCTTGCGAGCGGTGGGCGGGTCTTCCTCCTCGGGCAACCCCATGATCTCTACGCAGCTGGACTCGGGTTCGTAGCTGTCATCCTCCTCCTCCTCCTCCTCCTCCTCCTCCTCATCCTCCTCCTCCTCCTCCTCGTCATCTTCCTCCTCCCCTTCCCCCTCCTCCCTCTCCTCCTCATCCTCCACCTGGCCACCGGCGTACTTCTCCCCCGCCGGCCCCGACTCCTCCTCGTCCCTGGGTCTCCCTTCGGCCTCTGCCGCCTCTCCGCCGGCGGTGGAGGTGGTGGAGGTGATGGAGGTGTCCCCGTTCCCCATGGAGGCGTGGGGGTCCCCGCGTGGAGGAGAGCTGCTGCTGCTGCCGCCGCCGCGGGGGTCCTGAACCTCCGAGTGGTCGGCCTTCAGGTCGGCACTTAAGTTGGCCTCCACCCCGGCGTCCGAGACCGTCTTTTGGTTCTTCTGTTCGTTTGTTTCGGCCGCGTTGTGGTGTTGGTGGTGGTCGAGGTCATGATGGTGTTGTTGTTGTTGTTGTTGTTGTTGTTGATGGAGGTCGTGGTGGTTGTGCGGGTGACCGGAGAGTTCCGTGCCGTTCTGACCCCCGTTGTTGAGGCTGTCGGAGGTAGGCGGCGACCGCGTGGTGGTGGTGGAGGCGGTGGCGGTGGAGGTGGTGGTGGTGGTCCTTCCGCGGGGGCTCCTGGGCGGCGGGCCCCCTCCTCCGTCGTGGTCCCTGGCTGCCCCGCCGTGCTGGTCGTCCTCGTGGTGGTGGTGGTGGTGGTGGGGGTGGTGGTGGTGGTGGTGGTTGCTGGTGGCCGGCGGCGGCGGCGGCCGTGCCCGGCTCTTGGTGATGATCTTGGAGTTGAGCACGCCCACCTTGGTGCTGACGCCGCGGGCCGGCAGCGGCGGCGTGGACGACAGCCGGTGCAGGTTGCTGCGGAGCTCGGCGGCGCGCTCGAACACGGCGCTCAGCTGGCTGACGGTGGGCGACACCGCCTCGCTGGTGTCCAGGCTGTCCAGGGACTCCGTGCTGCCGTTGAAGCGGGCCATGGCGTCCAGCCTCCCGCCGCCGCCGCCGTCCTGGAAGCCCGAGGCCTTGTCGGTCTTCAGCAGCACCCGGGTGGTGGCCAGCTTCTCCTGCTGCCTCTCCTGCTGCTGCTCGAAGATCCTCCGCGTCTCCTGCAGCTTGGAGTAGCTGGGCGACGAGGCCCTCTGGGGGGCCGCCTGCTGCGGGTGGTGGTCCAGCTTGCTGACGCGGTCCGACACCGTGGAGCCCAGCTTCAGGAGCGCGCTGTGGTCCACGTTCTCGTTCAGGCTGCCGGCGCGGGGCAGCGAGAGGCGCACCGCCGACTTGTCCGTGGAATCCTCCTCCTCCACCCCCCCCTCCTCCATCATCATCATCATCGCCGGCGTCTCCACCCCTCCCACGCCCCCACCACCCTCCTCCTCCTCCTCGTCCTCCTCCTCATCCTCACCGCCGCCGCCGCCGCCGGCCTCCCCGCAGGGCGAGGTGGTGGTCTGCATCTTCTGCTGGAACATGTTCTTGATGCGGTGCACGTTGGAGCCGTACCTGCGGCCCCGCGGCAGGGGGCCCCTTCCTCTTCCTCTTCCTCCTCCTCCGCCTCCTCCTCCTCCGCCTCCTCCTCCCTGCTGCGGCTGCAGGAGGTCTCCGTTCGCCGCGTGGTGGTGGTCCTTGGCGGGTCTCAGGGCCTGCATCCCGGCCTCGTACGCGTTGCGGTGCGGGGATGGGCTCCTCATCAGCGACGTGGATCCGGTTCCGGACGAGGAGGAGGACGAGGACGAGGAGGAGGTGCCGCTACTACTACCGCCGCCGCTCTTGGACGCGTTGCTGGGCTCTGTCTTCATCATGGTCGGTCTGTCTGTCTGTCTGTCAGTCAGTCAGTCAGTCTGTCTGTCGCTCGGTCGGTCAACGGATGCTCACCATCATCACCATCATCAGCAGCAGCAGCAGCATGTCTCCTCCTCCTCCCACCTCCTCTCCTCCACCAAACAACCCGCAAAACCACAAATCTTTGCGATCAAATCACCAATCAAATCAATCGGAGTCAATCCTGGGAGAGAGGGAGAAGGAGGACGAAAGCAAACAGCAGATCAGTTTAAAGGGCGACCTAGCGTCCAATATATAGCATCATTATTATTCGTACGATATGTATTATTATTAGTATTAGCATTATTATTACTATTATTTCAATAACGCACAGTGAGGAGGTGTCATTATCACGTATCGTCGTTATTATTATAGCGCGAAGAAAAAACGGCGAAAAAACGCGGGCATTAAAAACGCACCGTTTACGCAAAAACCCCCGCGCGCGCAATATCAGCGGATTTTTTGTGGGGGTTTTTTTTTGCTCATATTAAAGGACGCGTCCTCGGACTTGACGTCTTCTTCATCTTCATCCTCATCCTCATCCTCCTCCTCCTGTGAGCCGTGAGCTGAGACAGAGAGAGAGAGAGAGAGGGACACCTGGGAGAGAGACGTTGAGATTGAATTGAATTGGATTCAGAGAGAGAGCGAGGCAGAGGCAGAGAGAGAGAGAGAGACTGCAGCTGGAGGGAGGGAGGAGCCGTCCCCGCACCC